>JAODTR010085862.1:0-14384 GCA_025399935.1 Amblyopsis rosae | reverse complement strand
ACAAACAACTTTTACTTTGATAACCCTATAGAACATGTTACTGTATAAAAGTTCACTGTACTCAACATTTCCAGGTCGAAATTTTGCCAAAGTTCATGTGTTAGGTGGCACCCCTAAATCTCAATGGAATTCCTCAAAACTTTGCAAAAGTCGTTTTTATGTTAATTGGAACAAAATGCAATGCCAGCCAAATTGATATTTCAAAATTAAATTTCCCATTCAAATTTGATGCACCCTAATTTGTATGTATGTATGTATGTATGTATGTATGTATGTATGTATGTATGTATGTATGTATGTATATGTGCATATATATGTATGTATGTATATGTATGTATCTATATATATACATATATATATATATACACATAGATACATACATATACATACATGTGTGTATATATATGTGTGTGTATATATATATGTGTGTGTGTGTGTGTGTGTATATATATATATGTGTGTGTGTGTGTGTGTGTGTGTGTGTGTGTGTGTGTGTATGTATGTATATATGTGTGTGTATGTATGTATATATGTGTGTGTATGTATATATATATATGTGTATGTATGTATATGTATATATATGTGTATGTATGTATATGTATATATATGTATATGTATATATATATATATATATGTATATATATATATATATATATAATGTGTATGTATATATATGTATATATATGTTTATATATGTATATATATGTTTATATATATGTATATGTATATATATGTTTGTGTATGTATGTATGTGTGTGTGTATTAGTAAGTGCTTAGGTACTGTGGCGTGTCAGCATGTAGTGTGAACAGCTTTAATGACTGTTGGGACCACAGATGACGTTTATGTGTCATGTCACAGCATGTTAATCTAGCCAATTAACTCTTTGCATCGTGTCCCCAAGCTTCCTGTTAAGATGTAAATAAATAATGGGTGTGGGTGCTTGTACACTATGTAGTGTGTGTGTGCGCGCGCATCTGATGTGTATTTCTATAAGTGTGTGGTTTCTGTGTAGCATGTGTTAACCTCTGGGTGAGTTGCATGTGTGTGACGATCCCAGCATCCCGTTGGGAGAGAGCACATCCTGCTGTTGCTATAGAGACGATGTTATCTCCTGTGCCATGTGTCTCACTGGGGCCTGCACAACAACAGCATGCTGTTTTTACTGGCCCATGCATGCAGCTATTCTGGGAAACAGTGCTGTTCCAAATAATGTTTTTCTATGGTCATCTTTTTATTCATGTTCTTAACATCAATAAAAACTGTGAAAAGTCAAAAAAACCAAGCATAACGTAGGTTCAGTGAGAGAGATGCCAGTTAATTGTGGTCTGTGCACCTGTGCCTCCTGAGAAGGTCCTGACCGGTTGTATGACCTGTATTCCCATGCAGGCCTATTACCAACCCACAGAGGAGAGGCCGTAAAAAGAATAGGGGCAAATCCAAACGGAAGAGACCCAAGACAACCACAACGATGTAGGTCAAATCAGAAGCCAGATGCATTTGCTTGGGTGGGGGGATGCTAAGAACCATAATGTCTTTACCTGCTAAGAAAGTGACCATTGAGCAGCATAATACATATATAAGATAATCAATGTATCATGTATTTAAAGGTGTGAACAAGCAAACCTTGATCCACAGAGAAACGGGTCTCTGTTAAAGACAGCCAATGCCAAATTATAGGCAATAAAATCATCATGTTTACTGCATGCCCATTGAAATCTGTGACAAACTTCTGACCAATCGTAGAAGGCTACGTGTTCACACAAATCCCTCCATTTACATATTGGCATGCATTGATTGAATTATTGCTTTGACATAGTGTGCAATGTGGCAGTTTTGTTAGATTTATGGTTGTTCTTCTACACAGTGTTTGTGGCTTTTACATACATGGTTCCCTAGAACACAGGGAAAGAAGTACCATTGCCTCCCTTCTCTCCTCATTTTTTATGGACTCACATATTGCTTTGCCTCCATTGATTTCCGGCTCCAGGGGTCGGAGGTGGCTTCTTTTGGGTCCAGCGTTCCTCAGGGCCCATTCATCACTCATAGTGGGCTTCTTTCACTGTCCTGGCAGGTGTGAAATGTGGCTAATTTGCTTGCCAGAAGCGCCGCCTTGGTATGTGCTAGCTGAAGCCTCTCTTCGCCTCATTAAGGCTACTGCTGGCTGCCTACTAGGGACACTTGGTGGACACACCACTTGCTCAGCCTCAGAGAAGCTGCACAGCTGATGCGGTTACTCACGGGCAACCGTCTACTGCCATAAAAACACATGACATGACGGCCTAGATCTAATTAGTCAGCAGCTCGCTAGCTGCAGATAGACACCGTCCTTATGTCAGAACAAGCTTCACAGCTAACAAGGTTTCTCTTCAACCCCCAGGACTGCCACTCTCCTCACCCCTGCTCCTCCCACACCGCCCCCCACCACACCCCCTTGCCCGCCCTGCCCTAGCAGGAAGTGGACGCGGGAGGCGGGGTCATGTCAGTGCAGGTGCACCCTCAGTGCTGACAGCTGCAGCAGGACAGGGCGAAGACTGAACCCCCAGCGCTGCAGGTCAGGGCGTGCATGCGCGTGCACACACACACACACACACACACACACACACACACACACACACGTGGCCTGCCCCTGTATAACTGACAAGATAATCTGTGCTGCAAATCTGGTGAATTAGTGAAAATACTCAAAGTAGCCACCATAAAGTGTGAGTTGTCCCACCCTATCACGTCTAATGTGTTTTATTCATGACATTTATGAATGGTCTGCTGACAATACATCCCATCATATTAATATACTAAACTACTAACTAGACAAACCTGCCCCCCTGCTACTTGTACAACGCCTTACTTTAACCAATCAGCAGAACGGGCATGCTAATAATATATAAAAATCATAATAATAACTCTACAGTTAATACTTTAAATATTACATATATACAGTAAACCTAATGTTACCGTATTTAAAGTGTGTTCCACTGGCCACTTCTATCTAGACCTGCCTGTAGAGAGCCAAAGTAATTTCCACATCATGGAAATTATATTTGAATTGTAACTGTACACATGATGTTTGACTATTTAAAAGATAATTGTTCTAAGGTCCCATTATAGGCTCACACTGTTCCTTGTGCCTCCCCTGGCTCAAGGCCATGGCTATGCTTTAATGGATACAGTGCTTGTGGTTTGTGACGCCGTATGCAATACATTTCAATGCACAGTATTTCCATTACGTGATAGGAATGATATTGTGATCAGGGACTCCTCCAGACCCATGCACTTGTACGGTATGCCGCTCAAAACAGCTGCTGTGCAGTCTGAATGGTTGTGCTTGCTTCCAGGTGTGTGACGCTGTGAGACCCTAACCGTACCATCCCTACTACTGCCTCCCTCTGCTCAGCAACAGCTCAGACAACGTGGCGTATAGCCCCCTACTCATCCACTTAAGGAAAGATCTGGAGAACGCTCTCACTGCTCTCTATTCTAGAACACATGCAGCAGCAATATAGTAGTACATGCACACTCTCAAAGGCTTTGGCATAGTGTCCATCATGTGTATCAAACTACCCTGCTTACACCTTTCACAAGCACAATATATAGACAATACCCACGTTTTAAGGACTTTAACATCGGCCGATGGAATTTGATACAACATTCACAGTGCCATTCTTTGACTTTGGCATTTGTACAATTGCATGGGCTTTGGGCCACTGATGGAAGTGTATTCGACGTGAAGTATCCTGTGTGTATCCCAGTGAGATGTTTTTTACAACCAGAATGAGGGATTGACTTCAACAAACCATATGGCCCTACACTCCCTCTCTCTCTAACACACACACACACATACACGCTCACACATAAACATAGTGTGTTTAGCATGAAAGGGGGGTTGCCTGATGCTCTTGTGTGTGGATAATAAGATGAGCTGAATGACAGGAATGGAGTGTGTGTGTGTGGTCTGGCACCACTGAAAGGCGCAGATGCGTTCCCCTCCCTGCAGTCTTTCACAGCGGACGCCTGGAGGCTAGCTAGCTAGCTCGCTCATGCTCGGCCGCCTGTTCAATGTGAGCCTTTTGTGGCCAGCCCTCCTTTGCCTCCCTGATTGAAAGCAGCCATTTGCCTCATCAGAGAAGTGAGAAGAATGTCAATAATGAGGGCTGGCGGCGGTCCACGGCAATGCGCGTGCACACACACACACACACACACACACACACACACACACACACACACACACACACACACACACACACACACACACACACAAACCATTATGCAGATTTAATGACACATGCAAATCCAAACTCTCTTGTTATGTGCTTGTTATGTGCTTATAGCAGGAATGATCTAGGCACATGCCCACCCCCCGCAGATTGCCCGATTTGTTTTTTTTTGTCTGTTTATTAAAATGTTTTCATTACAAATTCTGTAGTACAATATGGTTACATTTTATATTTTATTTTAATGTTTCTTTTTTATTAACTAACTGAGAAGATGTCCCATATATCGCGAAAAGTTTCTTTATTTTGATATTGTTCATATTCTCTAATCCAACTCCTAAAGAGCCATACTGGTTGGCCAGCTATGTACACACTGCATCTAAACCCAGCAGCCCATTCTGCACTGAACTGAAAAAGAGGTGGCTCACATAGGCAATCAAAGGGGTCTATATATATTTTATGTGTAATTCAAATAATCCTCATTGAAAGCTGTAGCACATAACATTCAAGCAAATAACTGTTCCCAGTGCAGCCAAAGAAAAACATGGCTGTTATTGTTGGTTTGAGCTGGGGCAAAAATAGTATTATTAATTAGGGCCCGAGCACACACAGTGTGCGAGGACCCTATTGAAACCCTAGTGTTTAATTTGTATTTATATATATTGTGTTCATATCCACAGTTGATGGCTGGATTGCCATTAACTCAAGATATTGGGACCATGCAGATGTGATCTCTGAATGTGTGTGATATCGCAAGGATATCAAATGTTAAACTCAAACCACTGCTAAGTCAATACAGACACAAAATTGCATCTGTAATGCAAAACAAGACACTGTTTAAATGGGTGTAGAATTTAAACTGTACACCTTGCTGTGTCTTGTTTTGCATTGCCTAGAAGCCATTATGACAGAGGTCTTGAACTGAGAAAACTCAAACCTTAAATGATGCGTCTCAGTTGACTGAGCATTGGTTTGAGTTTGTTGTCCATTATGAGTCTATACACTATTTTTTATTATGTTTCAATAAGCTCTTGATTAGTTTATTACTGTTGAGAACAGATCTTTTTTTTTTTACTTTAAAGTTAATTTAAAGTTTAGTTGCCACTGTCAATTAGTTCTTCAATCACTACCTCTTTATTATTACTCATTAATGCCCAAGCATTAGAGTGCTATTTTACTTACTTTTTTATTGCTATTAAAATGATTTGTCTTTATCATTAAGCAATAAGCAAGTTCTCCAATATAGAGACTTAAATGGTATAGCTGCATTTTGTTATGAGTAACCTTTGAGTTTCTTCTGAAGCCTGTGCGAGTAATTTCTTATCAGCCTGATCAGATGCGAACTGAATTGGTCCTATGCATACACATGTGTGTTAGTCTGGCATAAGAGCTGGTTTCTGAAAGCCTTTAGTCATAGTTCTGTGATGTTCTGTAATTGTCACATACTATATCCTTCAGTCAAATGGTCTATATTAACATAAAGGTAAAAAACAGCCTTCATTTTATACTTGCAGAACATGTGTTGGGGAACCACAGTTCTTAAACTTCAACAAAGGGTAGGTGCAGGCCTGCATTGAAGTTCAGTACAGGGCGCCCTGTCTCAGAACGTGTTCAAGGTGGATCCATTAAGATATTGATGATGTTAAAAACACTCTACTGTATCTCTAGTGAAGAGAAATTGTATGTTGAGCTGTTTAAACCTGTGGTCAATTCCCCAGTTAGCATTCTGTTACTGTGCTAACACATTGTGCATATAAAGGTATATGTGTGTATTCTGAACATTCGCAGCAACATTTGTGTAATATTACAGGCCTGGACTTTCACATGTAGCTTTAGGCTTATCAGTGTTTATTTCAATATCTCCTTTGTCTGTCACATTTTAAGTGCTTTGTATCCTCTGTATTCTCAGTCTCTTAAAGGTGGAGTAAACTATGCTGGAGAAAGATTGTTATTTAAACTGAACATCAAAACAAATATAGCTCTACATTCAGAAGGTCTGCCCCCATGCCCCCTCCCCTTCCCCAGTGAACATGCATTGCCAAGGCTGGAGTAGTATTTTGTGGTGCGGTCTACACCACTTTGTGTTCCCATTTACAGAGCCAGGCCTGTGTAGGACCACCAGATTATTTTACAGCACACTCCAGTACAGATCTCGAGTAGACAGTGAGGAGATATCTGCTGTAAGAAATATCTATATATATTTTGTAAGAAATATCGCAAATATAGAGACCACCTTTTTTGCTGCTACACCATTTGTGCCCTCTAGTGTATTTGTACAACAATGTAATTTATGTTATACTAGTAAATTAATGGAAATTAATCCAATGGTTGTCCACCAAATTGTGTATAAAGCATTGTCAATGTTATTGAAAAGCATACCAAGACACAACAGTGATGTTACAAATGTTATTAAAAGTAAATGTGTTATTTTTCATACACAAACCTCTCATCTTTTCATTACAATTGGTAATCAATGTTTATATCCCTCCAGTAGAACATTGAGTATGCTATGCCTGTCGGGTGAGCAGGCAGGGTGGATGCAAACGCACAAAACGGGCAGCTTTCAGGTTTTTATTCACTTTGCAAAGTTGGCATAAAAGCTGGAATATGCACGACCAGGGACTGACATCAAATAATAATTCGACAAAGACTACAGAACATATAGGGCTTAAATATGGGAAGACCAGACAGACCATTGGACACAGACAATGAGTGGCAGGTGAAACCAATGAAAAACAACATGGACAGGGGTAACATGCAGACCATGACAATGCCCTACATAGACCAAGTGCAGTAACTACGCAAACAGTCGAACTGAGAATTAAACTGGGCAGTTTTTGTAGTTTCTATAATAAAGATTTTTCTCAAAAACAGCAACAAATTGAACTCTGAAACTTTCTCACAAGATAAAGCAGTTATTAAAAAGTACATGTTTAGTAATAACTCTATTTTGACCAGTTACGTAGTTACTGCGGTTAGCCTTTGGACATACAGAAATGTTTTCACAAACAAACTATCGACAATGTCCAACCACCCAAACACTTTCATCTCCCGCCTGGCGGTAATGAAAGATAAACAAGGGTTTTGATGAGAGTGCCACCGCAGGGAAGACAGTGATGTGTCCATGTTATGAGACATAATATTGTCTCCTCTCCTCCCTGTTGGCCATTCTGCTGACTCAGCAAGAGCAAAAAGTACCTATTTGCTTGTGTAGGGATTTCTGCACCGGACAAAGGTCCAGATGTGATTTTGGCTGCCATCAGCAATATGTTGCTATGTATTGACAAATGTAATATGTATCATGTGCATTATAATGATGATAAAAGTACACTGTCTGTTATTGCCCTTGTTACAAAAACATTATTGTTTTGGTTTGAAGAGTGCATTTCCACACCATAGAGCTCCCCTTTTCTCTACTCTTCCTCCTACAGTGCTCATAGGCTCTGATTATTTGCCACCCCTCCCTTATTTAAGTGAACAGTGTGCAGTTATGTTTCAAACATGCATAAATATGCAACTGGGACAGGCATCTTCAGTCCATCAGGATGTGTACCTTCAATGATAATGTATTACATTTGGTGTTAAGTGATTTAGCAGTGCACACTACCTCCAGACAGACAGAGTTAATTGGAGGAGAGGTGTTCAAGGCTGCTTCCAACCAAACTGACAAGAAGGGCATTCTGCCAGTGCTAATTATAGCTTCAAGACTAGGGCGAGGGAGGGCGCTCGTTAGATTACTGAAGGAATGGCTTTGCTTTATATATTCTAAAGGTAAGGTATACTTTATTGTCCCGTAGGGAAATTTGTTTTGGGCTTTAGGCCTCTGCATCACATACACAATACAGTGCTTATGTGCAAGTTCATAAGTTCATAAAAAGGTAGGCAGTATACAATAGCTATGATTAATAAATGCATAAATTGCCCTTTTATAAAACAGTAAAATACTAATGATTTGAGACCACCACTAAATTATACATTTGATAACAATATATAATGTATATATAATATATATATAATATATATTATATATAAGATAAACAAATGTGACCATACTCAATGTATGTACAATCCACATTTCATGTGTTTACACCTATAATATACATGTAGTACTGTATGCAGCACAAAAATAGATTTACATAGATACCAGCATTTACTTCTGGTTATTACGGTTTAGAATCTTGATGGAGGAAGGAATAAATTAATGCACATAGACATTGGCATCCTGAACCGCCTACGTGATGGTAACAACTCAAACTCTGTTTAGAATACGAGTTGGGTCATTTAGAATTTTCTGTGCCTCCCTAAGCACAGAATGAAAGCTGCCATGCTGCATGTGAACAATGCTGCCTCTAAAAATGCTCATTCCTTGATACCACTTCTTATTGGAAGAGTTCTGTCATCAGTTTTCCTATATATGGTTTATGCATATAAAGTTTAGGTTTTTTCGACATACTGTGTCATATAAGACAGTCCTGATCTCGCAAGCTAACAATTCATTCAGTGTGGAAGCCTTCAATAGAAAACCATTTGCGCCAGGTTATGAAACACTCGTCCAACTAATAACCTGATGCCAACAAACAAGATATCACCATGGCAACATCCTGATTATACAAATTTCCAAAACATATCCTATCAGGTTGAGATCATGACTATGTGCAGGCCAGTCAAATTCCTCCACACCAAATTCACTCATCCATGTCTTTAAGGACCTTTCTTTGTGCACTGGCGCGCAGACATGTTGGAACAGGAAGGGGCCATCCCCAAACTGTTTCCACAAAGTTGGGAGCATGAATTTGTCAAAAATGTCTTGGTAAACTGAAGCATTAACAGTTCCTTTCACTGGAACTAAGGGGCCAAGCTCAACCCCTGAAAAACAACCCCACACAATAATCCCCCCTCCACCAAACTTTACAATTGGCACAATGCAGTCAGGCAAGTACCGTTCTCCTGGCGATCGCCAAACCCAGACACGCCTATTGGACAGAGAAGCATGAATCGTCACTCTACTACATCCGATGCTTTGCATTGCACTTGGTGATGTAAGGCTTGGATGCAGCTGCTCGGCCATGGAAACCCATTCCATAAAGCTCTCTACGCACGGTTCTTGAGCTAATCCAAAGACCACACAACGTTTGGAGGTCTGTAGCTATTGATTCTGCTGAAAGTTTGCGACTTCTGCACACTGTGTGCCTCAGCATGTGCTGACCCAGCTCTGTGATTTTATGTGGCTTATTCTTTCACAAATGTTTGTAGAAGCAGTCTTCATGCCTGGGAGCTTGATTTTATACACGTGTGGCCATGGAAGTGATTGGAACACCTGAATTCAATGATACGGAGTGGTGTCCCAATACTTTTAGCAATATAGTGTATGTAACTTAATTTTTTGTTAATTAGTAGTCAATAAATGCACAGATTTACATTTACAATATACTTTATAGGGTACTTTTAGTATATGCGAAAACGTCCTGGAACTGTTTTGAGGCTCCACGATCCGCCATTGCTGTGGAAAAAAAAACAAAAAAACGGTTCATTGGAGTGGAGTGCTCTGCCAGGCACCAACTGAAAGTAGGCTACTTAATATTATGGTCATGGTTGTTGATCTGATTTGTTGAAGGTATTTTAATCAGTTTTCGAAAGTCAAAATCATGTATTGTTTTTACATCATCCTTTCCATTGTTCAGTCTTCTTCCATCAGTCTCCTCTCTAGTCCAGTCACTCTATAACTATCACTTTCTTTGCTTTTCTATCGATGGCCAGACAAGCAGCTTCCTGTATTTTTCCATCTTGCATTCTTTGTCCGTACAGTTGTATTTTTTTAGTGATAAAACACTCTCCAGCCATGTTTTTCTGCCTTCTTTTGTAGCAGCAGCTGTGCTGAAGCAGGTATTGGCCTGAGAGCATTGTGTTGTTAGATGGTATCTGCTTTGTGTGTGTGTGTGTGTGTGTGTGTGGAATTGATAAGAAGTGATAAGAGAGAGATGTATGGTGTGTGTGAGATGAGGTGTATGTTCATGTATGTGTATACCATTACTGCCAGATGGCAGCGTCACAGGACTGACATACTGACAGCAATGGACATATTGTGATATTTTAACATTATGTACTATTTTATATGTTCTTGTGCCCGGGTGCAACCGCCGCGGGTGCAGATCTTGGTGGTAGTAGCAAATATTCAAACGAGAACTTTGAAATGTCCTTCATCTGCTGGTACAGGCCTGATTATAAAGCCTTCAGGTCGGACAGCTCCTTCAGCTTCTTTATATGGGAGCGAAGCGCTTATAAACCAAACAACAACACACAGCGACAATTGAACTTGAAAAGAAAAAGAGCATTTCAAGTGTCCCATCATCAAAGCAAGCACCTTTCCTGCACTGAGGAGGAAACACACAAACATTTGACATAGTTTAAAAGTCAGACAGACAATCAAGTGAATGTTCTTTTTTTTATTTAAAGAACAACACAGCTCTATCTCCAACATAAACATTTATGGCCCATATTATTTCACTAAAAATGTATATTGTATCTGCCACAAGACTACAAGTCACATTTCCCTATTATATTCTATTACTCTTAAATAAATAACCAGATGGAGAGATAAGCAGATGAAGATGGATGGATGGACTCTTAAATAAGAATAATATATACAAACTAAATGTCAAATGTATCAATTTGTCAGGTATTATTTAATAGGTGTATGTGTGGGGGTTACACTATGAGATCTAGACGTGAGGACATACTTGTGGTTTGGGCATGCTAGCTCATGTAAGGCTGAGGATGCGGGTACCAATGGGTGCACAGAGGACTTTCTATATCTTATCGCTCTCTATAGCATAGCTTTAGGCCCATTCACCTGCATCAGCCTATCACCATCTCTCCATCTTGTTCTTTCCCACTGCCCCCACCTCCCATCTAAATGGTATTTTGTGTTCTCTGCTGTCACTGCATTTGAGCTTGATTTTTGTTCTTACTCTTCTTATAACACTGTGAGTGAGAAACACATTTAAGGTCTTGGGGTGACCTTTGTAAAGATTTCTCAATGTATACATTTTAACATACACTGCATTTTATTTACTACAATAGAAAAATTGGGCTAAAAAACACTGAACTACTTATGAACCATTACTATTTGTGTCTACTGTATAGCCATAATGCTAAATATTGTACATGCTTCTCACGTTTCCTAAAGTGTAGTATGTTCAAGTATCTGTAAAAAAAATAAAAGGTAAATCAACAGACTGCTTCTCATTTTACTGTCAGCCTTTGTGCAGTAATGACAACATTACTATTTACAGATAGCCTAGTTGGTTATACCAAATATGTAGAAGGTGCCTATCTGTGAGATAGAGTATGCTACAGTAATAAGAAATTGTGCTCTATCACAATATGTATGGTGATTTTACATTAACTTGCCAGATGCCAAATACACGATAATTGCCAAATACACGATAAAATCATGTATTTCATAAATCTATAATTATTCTGTAGGGGAAATCGTATGATAAGAGATCATACAATTTACCATTTGCTATATTGCTAATCTAATTATTAATGGGCAGTAAAACGTGTGGCGTGGTTGGCTATCGACTTATTTGAATAAGAAATATGGCGGCACCAGGCGTCGTTATCTTGCAACTACAGAGGATTTCAGCCTCGCTAAGTAGACGTGGCAGTGACGTCATTACCGGAAATGACCCGGATCGGAACTTTAACTTCAGGCTACACTGACTTTTTAGTGGAAACATCGAAGGCTCAAGAAGTATCGTATGACATAGTATTAGATAAGGTAAACAAGCTTTATCGTAGACTTCTGAAATATAGAAAAATGTAAATATATGTTCTAATGCTCAAAGGTAATTTTCTATCGATGTTTATAGAGATTCAATTGGCCATCCGAGAGAGCTAACGGTGTTAGCTTTAGCCAGGCCTGATCAGCTGATCCATGTTGTTTAGATTTACGATACGTAGCGCTACAAACCATTGTCAGTTATAATCGTATTGATGAGAGGTGAGTACCGTATGTGATTGTCCTGATTTTATCCTATATTATTTGCTTTATTTCGAGGGTACAGTACCGTAGCCTTTCCTTTATATTACCTGCCGGTGCGACTTGCTGCTACCGTACCGGTAACAAGTACCGTACGGTACCGTATGTGCTGCTCTCACGACATTTGGACTACCGTATTGGTATATGTTACTATAATGAATAATTATTTTACAATACATTTTATTATGTTGGTGGTGACCTAGTATAATAAAACACACCATAGTATCTACCAAAAATATACGTGTAAGTATATAATATTGTGGTGTCCCGGGTGGGTTGTGTTGATTACACACAATGCAACTCATTGACTTGATTTATATTTATGTTTAACCTGTTGTTATTTCTGTAGGCAGGTGGTTTGGATGCTTGTATATAAGGCAAGTTGCATTGTTGTTGTTGCTGTGTTTCTATCTTTTATTTTGGGATGTTGTTGTGGGATTGTTGGCACCATTTATGTAACCAGTGGTGAACGGAGTGTGGCGCTCTGATTGTGGGCGTTCGAAAATAAGATCGTAATGTGTTGTCAAATAAAGGTCTTTCAAGTACAAACCGTGTTTCCTGCTGATTGACCAGGATTCATTACAATATATTAATCAAATACTAATCAATCAATTAACAACAATGAAATGTAGCTACAAATTATAAAAACGAAGAAACATAATCTGTATCTCATTGTACCAAAACATAATATACTGATTGGCCTGATTAATAGTTATGTCAGATAATCTGTTGACGGTATATTTCACACTTGCCTACTATTGTCACTTCAGAAATGTGAACATGTTTTCATACAAGTCACCACCTGGGATCTGAGAGTTGTCCATGCCACGGGGAGAAGTATTTCTGTGAAATTGCTGTTTCACTGTTCCAGTCTGCGAGGAGGACACACCCACAACATCATAACACCAACTGGTGTCTCCGTTGTAAAGACAGGTGACACAACAGTGGCAATATGACGTGCCGCGACCGGACCCTCGAGTTCCAATTAGCCTGTAAATCTCTTCAGGGCAGACAGGTAGGCCACGGTGTTATGTACAACCTTTAAATGCATTTTTACATTTAGTGTGTGTGTGTGTGTGTATGTTAAAATACATACATATATGTGTGTATATGTAGGTCTGGACAATAATTATATAACGATATGTATCGCAATATAAACTTTCGATAACTGTTTAAACTAATTTCCGGTATTTCGATAAGATATACATTTGTGACTGAATGACGGGCGCAGCATTCAGCTCGCAGGGCTCTTACAGTGCGACCATTTCACTCGCAAATGCGACAAAAAATCTTGGTGTGCAAACATTAAAAAAGATTTAGGCTTTCTTTGTGCGAGTGACTTCTAGCCACTATGTTCGCAGCTATATACTCAGTTGCGCATTGTTATGAAATCCCCGTGCACAAGGACAATCGTGCGGCGCGCACTGGATACTGTTCCAAACGTGGTTCCATTTCCAACAGGGTGAGTGCGTAACTGTGTTTACTGTTACCATAACTACACTACATCCATGCGTGTTGAAACGTGCGTTTAGCTGTTCAAATCAGGTCTTGAAGCTGAACACAAACACACTCCCATATTACCAGGTAGCTACCTCGTCATTACAGCTAGCTAAAGCTAACAGGCAAGACACTAGCAAAACTGGTGGAAAAAATGTCGCGAACGATACATGCTCGTATGGTTAGAATGATGGGCTCGTATGGTTAGAGGTGGATGTGCGATCACGCCGCCAGCCAGCTTTAAACTGTGCTGCGCGTTTGTGCAATTACAGTAAAGACCTGTTATTACGGTAAATCACGTGAAGCTACATTGTATGCCGTCGTAATATTACGATCTCTATAGTACAGTAACAATATACATTGTTTCATATGGCTGTTAATCTAAATGGGAAGTTATAAGAATATATCTGTATAGCCTAACTTTTAAATATATATTCCATTCAAAATTGGTTGTGCAAGCCATTTAGACATAACACTATATAGATTAACATACAATGAAAACAAAATACTAAAGGCACACCAGAATGTTATTGACACTTGTTAGAAGGTGAACATTCAATTTGTATGTTTTTAATTTCTAAAATATTATAGTTTCATAGGAGGTTTCATAGACTTGGCAAATGCATTTTTCAGA
>JAODTR010085841.1:0-14385 GCA_025399935.1 Amblyopsis rosae | reverse complement strand
ACACACACACACACACACACACCCACACACACACACACACACACACACACACACACACACACACACACACACACACAACCTTAGAGCACTGTATCCCTGACACACGCTGACACAGCACAGCACTCTGTCCTGGTTGGTCCGGTTCTCTCCCAGGAACTTGCACACAATGTTGCCCCCCAGACTGAAGCCCACCACAATCAGATGGGTGTGTGGATATGTCTTTTTGATGTATCCCACCATGGCCGCAAACTCCCACGTGCACCCTGGAAGGACAGAGGCAGATAAACACGCATATTTTGCAGTCGTATTTATACCATTACTGAAGGTGCCTTAAGCTCAAGCATGCATACAGTACAGTACATCATTCAAATCACACAACACTTGCTTGTTGTGAAGGTCTTCTGGAATTCAGAATATTAAAGCTGCTTCTAGTCTTATTGAAAGCAGGTATTAATTAGGGTTGCACAATATATTGATTCAGTATCGTGATCGCAATATCACGTAGCGCAATATCATATTGAAAATGTTGCAGGAAGTGCAATATTCAGTTTATTTTGTGGAGAAATTCATCCATTGGCTGTTTGACTTAGTTGTGTTTGATTTAGACAGAACAGTAAGATGTGTGGCTGAGGAAGCTAATGACATAATAGAGACCAAAAGGAAATATTAGTGGCCAAATAGAAGGCCTTCTCGGTAGCTTGGAATTATTGTTGTTGTATGAGTCCAGAGTCCAATATGACTATCAGTTGAAAATGTGTTGTTTTGATAGGTTATGCATATATTTGAATGACTTTTCCCATAACCTTTGTGGTTTAAAAATATCGAAATTAATATTGATATTGCAATTTCCATGATCAGTATCACATTTGATCAATATCGTGCACCACCAGTATGAATATTCAATATGTATACTGTACAGATGGAAGTTTCTTAATATTTTATGATGTATTACAATAGTAATACAGTCTCCATAAGCTTAATTGGAAAATATTTAAAAAGCAGGGTTAGTTATTCTCGCTAACTTCAAACTCAAATCAAACTCCCTCAGTAGCTCCGGCCCACATATTGAAAAGCATTGTGAAGCAAAGGGCATTGTTGTTGTGAGCGGTGTTTGGTTAATTTGTTTACGTTCCTATTTACGGGCTGTGCAGATGTACCAAATAAGCTAGCGTACCAAGTAAGATAGCGGGATGTGAGATATTTTCACAATTTTACAAAACCTCTATTATCTTATAATTATCTTACAACAGCAGACGATATTTTTAAAAGAATATAATTCACAGATGCAAAGTCGGGAATACCATTAGAACATAGATGCATGCAGAAAGACAAACATAAAATACACTGTAGAGACATGAGACACTTTACTGAAGACAAGCCCAGCCCTAGAGCATTCCAGAGAGCAACCCTGCTAACAGAGTTGAATGGCGCTGCCAAGTAGCCTCAGGCCTCACCATAGGTAAACATGCGTGGGGACGTGAGCTCTATGTTGGGCAGAGCACCCAGATGGTTCAGCACGGCACAACGGTACCCTTCCTTCTGGGAACAATCCACAAAGGTCCGGATATAGTGCTTCTCGCTATGGTTACCGATACCGGGGCAAATCACCATAGTGATGTCAGCTGTAGGAACAGTAAACAGACATATTCATATGTGCAATGCATAGAAATGCACATAGAAAGGAAATAATTATGACAACACTATTTTTTACTTAATTTGACATTTTTGGTTTAGTAAATCTAACCTCCTGTTCGGTGGCCTCCCATAGGCTCAAACAGGTCAAAGGTGGCAGTGGCCCCATCCTGCATTGGTAGGTACTTCCTAATTCCACAGGGATGAGGTGAACTCACTCTACCCAGCTTTCCATACAAAGCTGTCTGGAGGTGACCACTCTTTCCCCATAGCAAAGGAGGAATGTATCTAGAAAACAGAAGAAGGCAGACTAAGATACATACCAGCTGGATGATTGTTCATTGCTACTACGCAACAGCTAAATGTAAAACATGAACATTTACATAAAGGGAATGCTAGGTAAGTACATTCTACGTAGGTCAAGTTGCATGACTACTTCACGATGGAGCGAGAACATTCTGGAACATTGTGCAAGCTACATACATCAAGTCTATCCAAGTCACGTTGCCTCACCCGGCCTTTGACCTGTTGTACTGTATGCAGCTGCGGCTACACTTTTAGTTTTATTTATGTTTTTAAACACTCTAGGACCCTACGGTCATGATTTAGACCGGCACAGAGCAGGACAACATTATGTAGACATTGTAGAATGACCATTATTAAATTAATGCTGAATCTGGCTGACAATCACTGCCTATGTAGAAGTAAAGGAAGCAACACAGCCCAGTATGATTACATAACATTCTATGAAATAGTCTGCTTTACATTATACAGATGTACCTGCCTTGCTTAACATGCCTCAAGAGCATACAAGAACTAATACATAATCTAATCTAGCCATTCTGTCATGTAAAAGATGATTAATGACGCTGCTGCTATGAGCATTCTTGATAAGCAGTTATGAAGACCGTAGCCAACAAGTGTTGCCATGCTGCATCAAAAGCAAGCCAAATCCACTTGTGAACAAGCCTTTAAAGAATGATGTCACTGAGATAGATAGTCAGCCAATGAAGCTCAATATCAAAGATCAGCACAAAGTGATGCACAAGTTGAGCATGTGTCAGAGAGCAAAGTCTATTGTCTATCATATGGTTCATCTCCCATCGGTGGCGTGCAGTGCATAAACCTGCCGACCCTTCAGATCCGATGTTCAGATAACCTTGTCCTACTACTTGACCCCCCCCGCAATTCTGTTTTGACATTCGTCAATTTGATCGGTCAGATATTGTGCAGTAGGAAACACACTACGTGATGTCAACAACACCCTTCACATTTTCAAGAGAAGGGGTTGTACAAGAGGTTTACAGCTACAGCTCAGAACTATGCTACGTCGTTTAAATTAAAAAATGTTATAGTTTTGATTGGCTAACAGACTGCACATTTCATAGTAGTGAGAACACAGACTTTAAATTTATGTAGCTTACTTCAGATATACTATATGTTTAACATAGTGTGATGTTTATTCTGACCACACACCACTGTCTCCTATTTCTACTCAAAGAAGGGCTACGAGAAGCCAAATGTTACAAAAAAAGTAATATAGTTTCTCATATTCTCAATCAGAATTACTGTAATTTCTGACAAAATTCAAAAATCAATATTTTGCCCAAGCCTTAAGCCCTACAAGGCTAAGCACATAGAACATTAAAAAGTTTGGTCTTAAAATAAGATAACCCCACTTTTCCAGAAGGTTCTCCCATTCGATGAGTAGGCTTAATCTAGGAGCCAAGGATGAGATGACCTAATATTGTTATTCTGGAGAGAGGATTTGGCACCTGCCAGGACAATACAGTTAAATTCCAATTCTTGCCAACAGACAAGTTAAACACAACAGTTATTTTTATGATTACATTTAAGAATCATAATCATTTAAACATTTTAGGGTTAGGTTTAATTAACCAAATTCTAAAGAAGAAAAAAAGGTTTAAAAGAACATCTCTGTTGACAATTCACTACATAGTCCAAAGAGAAACTATTCCACACAGATTAGACATGACGCCTGTATTTTCCACAGCTCTGTATTGTCCTTGACAGTTAACAGACTACAAGATAAAAAGCAAGGAGACAGCCAGCCAGCCAGAACTGGATGGACTGATTAAGTCTATTCCATGGTTTGAAATACAGATTAGAGAAGCCTGAACAAACCACACACAATGTCTGACAAATTACAAATACTTTGACCCTCTATAACCTACATACTGCACTCTATACACATTTAGAATTTATCAGTACATCAATATTTAGTCTGTCTAATTCATAATTTTTTTTATTTTTTATAAAGCTTTTGTGAAACCCCCATGCTATTGGCACATGGCATTGCTGTTAACCATACGTTTCCCTTTCTGCAATTGAATGGAAATTTCTTGTGTGGAAACTGTTATGCAAAGTTACAAATTTTCTTTATGTCCTATAAAACTGAACTACTGAACAACACAGTGCCACAACTTATCATTGGACAATGGGACCAAATGTGCCCAAACAAAGATAAACCTGAGTCAAAGTTTTAGAATACACATAATGAAAAGCCAAGATAACATTTTCCTATGCAGGCAGTAGTGAAGAAAGAAACAGAACACTCTCTCAGAACTAAAAAGCTCCTGGCCAATTTAAACCATTGGCAATCCAAAGAACCTTCTGTACGCTGTATCACATATCCGAGAACAATATGCAAGAGGCGTTCTGAAGTTATATTTGCAACAAAAAACTCTGGACACTATCCACGCCATTGGTGAACATGTGAAAGAAATGCATTCCACTAAAGTGTGCAATACATTACCAGTTTAGGTCAGCTGCTGATGTACAACACCCAGAATGCACTGTGAACAGGATCTGGATACGTACAATTGGTCATTGTGTAGTCTTTGCATTCTAACAGTCATAGACTTTGGGTTCATTTGGGTAAACTATTGGAGAAGCCTTTAACCAATTGGCTGTTTCTATCACTTCATCTAGCTCCATGACAATATCAAAACAAACACTTCATGATCATTGCACTTAGCCCCACCCCCATTGGTCTCTGATTGGCCAGAGTGGCTGTGCGAACTAAAAGCAAACATGGTTTCCAGACTATAATCCAAGCGAAAATTGAGATGAGAGCAATTTGGGCAGAGACAGGCTATTAATCACAGATGAAATATTCAAATGACACTACAGTGAGTTGGCAGGTAGCTTAAAAAATACACTCAAGTATACATCCAAAAACACACTTTAGAAATAAACAACAATATAGTACTTCATATGTACTGTGCTCTACTGCAGTCCAGAGAGCCAGCTAGCTGAACACAGACCTGCTGTCTAATGGGCAGGAAAGCTCACAACAGATGGGAGCATCCCAACTGCATGTCCAACTTGGATCCCAGCTGGACAGCCAGTGCTACCACGGCAACACATGGTGTTATACATAGCAAGTGTATCAGTGCACTGCAACTCACTCTTTGGTCAGCTGAGGACAGGACTTGAGAAGGAAGCGGTTGAGGGCGGTGTCCTGGTAAGTGAGGTCAGGTGGTGCCGTGGGACTCTTGAGATTCAGACAGCGCACAATGATGTAGAGCACTGTGGCCACAGCTGCCAGCTTCATGCCATCAAACATAGCAGGCAGTTCTGGTGCAATGGTGTGCACGTCAGTCTCGTGGGTAGACATTGTGCTACAAGATAAGCACAGCAGAGATTGTCTTTCAATTCAACAAATGTCAAGTCAACATTAATATTTTATTTACAGCACCCCGCCACAGCCATGGCTGTTCAGTATTTTCTGAAATATTGAAGTCATTATTGAAAGTTAATATGAGAAATGCAGGATGTGTTTTAAGTATGCACCTCTGAAATAGAACATAAAAAACACAACTCTAAGGCATATTGGATATTGTCGTACAGCATTTTTTGCAACACGCGACCACGTTTGACAGGTCTCTTGATGCCCAAAAGTGTTGTGTGAAGGGCATTGGGGTGTGATATAAATGCACCATCGGCTTACATCTAGCATGCCTAGTTAATAGCTGATGTGCACAAATAAAAAATAACAGAATGCATGGGACAGGATTGTAACTATTAAATAACAATAAAAGGGCACATTAAAATGTGTCAAATAGATGCATCAACTAGAATGGGTAAGTTTAAAGAGAAGAGACTCAAATTTGCAAATATATACAGCCTAACCAGTGGCAGCTGATAAGAAACATTGACAACATATCTTAAATAATTGTACTTACAATTTATGTTAAGGTAGGCTTACAAGATTAATTTGCAGCACAGCAGAAACTGAGATGGTGTGAAAGTCACAGTGATTCGGTCAAACCTTTAAAAAAGTTTTAAATGAAAAAGAACCGTGTTAAAAAAAAGGAAATAAAAATAACCTGGCAGGAATTATAACACATAATAAACGTTATAATTAAATGAATGACACACTGTCACAAGAGTAATTATTTAATTGTGTTGACGTTGCTGTTCTTTTCTCTGAAGAGACCGTTATTTTTGGTTATGTACGGTATTAACTAAAGACAACCTTGTGCGTTTACAGTTGGCTATCGTTTCTCAGTCTCTCGCATCGGGCCAAATACAGGGTTTACCATTCTTCTTTCAGCCTAGATTGTAAATAGTAAAGCACTGAAGTTGTCAATATATTTTTTACACTGGATCGTCATTAAACACATCTGATCAATTAAAATAGACAGTCAAGTCTTGTTATTGTTCATCTCTTCTGTTTCGTATCAAATAGGAGACAAAAACCCGAGGCTAACTAGCTACATTCTAAAGTACGGTAGCACAACCATCCCCTGGTAATTTAATCAGCACAGCAACAGCAGCATCCTTACCTCACTTTATACAATGTAGCAGACTTTCACTCCCCTATAATGTATGTGTCGGTGACTTTCCATGTGGATTTATACGCCATGGCTAAAACACAGGTCGCCCTCAAATTTACAGATACGATAGCTAACTTCAAAACTGACATCTCGGATTCTACTTCCTAAAGGCACCCACAATTTGCATACAGTCTATCTTATTGGATAAGCGACTCAGGGGGCGGGTTTACTTTCCACGCTCTGCTTCTCAAATCTAAGCCCCTATTGGCCAATGCAGAACAATAACATAATGCATCAAATTTACATGAACAAGACGGCAACACATAAATGTTGTCTCAGAGAACTGTAATGCTGAGCATGTGGAATGTCTTTTATACAGGGATTTCTTTAAATCCACTTACATGTATCCATATATTGTCTGTATAATTCTACACACCCTGAATCCCGGGGTTTTCTGCAATGCGGAAACGTCATCCACTTGATGGCGACAGAGAGTTTAATATAGCACTGTACTGTATATGATGTTTTGATTTGTTTAAACCATAGATTTTTTACGAGCAATTGTCTAAACAGCCTATAGTATAGCCTACTCTCTATGTATGTTGTCGTGGTAGCGCCCTAAGAACTCCACATGTATCCCTGAAATATCTCTTTATTGACCTATTTTAAATTATTTTAGATTGTAATATAGATTAGGATAATACGTGCAATTACACTTTTATCAAGTAGGCCTAGGTTGTGAGCTAATATTCTAAAAAACAATAACAAACAATATGCCTGACTTCCTTAGTTGATACGTTTTTTTTCTAAACGTATGGCTGCTAATACCAGTCGTTAAACAATCCCATCCTTGGGGATGGGAACATTGGAAAGTTATTTTACACCCGCCTACTGGCCGTCACTTATCGTCGGTTTGGAGCAGATCGGTGGGCTTCATGTCTCGCTGACGAAATATATATTTTAACACTGCAAGAGAAACAAAGTATGAAACCTCTCAGGAATTTATCATCACTTTTAACATTTGCGCTTTCCTGCTTTTGTTCAGTGAAAGGTAAGCGCTCGTGTCGAGAATGTTATAACGTTAATCGTTTTCAATGTTGAATAAAGTTGGTTTAGCTGCCTGTTATTAGGCTACATGATTACAGTATGATTACAGTTACGTGGCCTACGTTGATGCGATTTCATCGAACTGCTTATGAGGTTACTTGATGTCACCAAATGTTCCAAAATCCTTTTTAATAATATTTCTATTACAATATTATTCAGTCTTTTGTATTGTAAATTGTAAGTTTTAGTGGGCTACAAAAAGAAGATCAGTAGGCATAGCCATCTAGCCTAACAATTCCCATATATCCCAAGTAGCATCAACTTGAAAAAACTATGTTTATTTAAATAGTGCTTCAATTACTGCGTAATAGGCATTTAATAGTAGAGGTATATTATCAATGTCAGTGGCTATGGATATGCTAATAGACAGACGTAGGCTACTATCTTGAAATAATTCTACAGTGACCTTCCAAAAATCCATCGATTTTGTCAATTAGGCAGAATGTTGTGTTGTCTGGGAAGAGCGTGAACCACGTGATCTACACTGAAACGATATGGGGAATACACTACAGTATAGGGATCAATGGATGTGTCTCACGTTGCAATCCTCCAGCAGAAAATGGATATAGGTGGAATTTACCAACGAAATACAATAGAAATGTATTTATTGTTAGATTTTGGAGGGTCCTATTTGTTATCAGGCTAGCTGATCGTTTATTGAAAGTTGGGGTTTGCTATACTCTTCTGATAATGTGTCAGTTCATACTTTCCCAACTGTTGTCAATGAGATCAGGTGGGAAACGTGTCTCAAGCTCTTTTTAGCTGCTCTGTCAATGTCATGTTGTGTAACTGGTGCATGCTTTTAATCCTGGTCATAAACACTTTCTTGTATCATGCACTGGCTGGATTGGTTTACCAATTGTTTTTCAGTGAAAACAACATTGTCTTCTTCCAGACAATGTCCCCATGGACATAAATTAAAACAATCTTACATATCTTTTGACAATGTTCCCAGGGCCAAAATTAAAACAATATTTTCTCCTTAGTATCTATCAGACAATGTTAATATTTTCAAGGACATAAGGCTGTTAGCCAAATATGATAGGCTACTCAGGAAGGAAATTGTTTAATGCCATTACAGTCATCATAATAAATAAGGAAATGAATGGCAGGTGCAACTTTATAGCATTAGATATATAATCCTGTTATAATAGCTGTCTCAGTCCATCACTTTTTTTGCTTCTCAAAATAGCAGGTAATCTTTTCACATTGGTGATCATGCTGAAACATGTCTGTCTGTTTATTACATTCAGTCTGTTCAGGAACTGTCAGACATGTTTTTGTATAAGAAATAAGGGTAAGTGTTCCAACTTTACACTTGTAAATCAGCAACAGCCTTGGACGATTACTGTTATAAGAAGGCATGTTAAGCCATTTTCAACACATACAATGCAACTTTGTAATGTGTATGTTGTCAATATTAACAACATCGTTGATGTGTCTCACAATCACAGTTCAGTCTTATTTTCGTTTACAGCTCAAAAAACATATTTTCTTTTGCATCCTAAAGCATATTCTCCTGAACTGCTCTCTCTCTCTCTCTCTCTCTCTCTCTCTCTCTCTCTCTCTCTCTCTCTCTCTCTCTCTCTTTCTCTCTCTCTCAGGTGACTACTGTGAGGTGAATCTTTGCCATAATGGAGGGACATGTGTGACTGGGGTAGTGGAGGATCCTTTTATTTGTATCTGTTTGGACGGCTTCGCTGGAGACACTTGCAACCAGACAGAGACTGGTACGGAGAAAGATGTCATAGTACTACAGGGCAATAGAGCAGTACGTTTATCACCATTTAAACATTTGTTTGACCTGTGCTTTCCTTTTTAGGACCTTGCAGTCCTAACCCATGTAGAAATGATGGTTCTTGCCAAGCCTTCACTCCCATCAGACGGGGGGATGTGTTCAGCGAGTACATCTGCAAGTGCCAGCCTGGCTTTGACGGTGTACACTGTCAAATTAGTAAGTATAGCTACAGTACAGGACATGACTCATGTCTCTGTGTGTGTGTGTGTGTGTGTGTGTGTGTGTGCGTGTGTGTGCGCAGTGTGTGTGTGCGCCCATCTGTCCATTCACCGCAAGTCACCCATATTCCCCTTTACCTGCCTGCAAAGCCAAGTGACAGGGATAATAACAGTAAAATATAGCAGTAAATAGTAAAAAAAAAACAAATACAAGTCACAGAAACTGAAAATGACAGAGAAAAATACTAAAAAAATAGATTTGAATATTAAACCTATTTTTATTGTTCTAAACAAACAGATAAACTAGTCCTTCTCAATTCTCTGTGCTGGCTGTATAAATACACATACGCACATTTACTTAATATTTAATAGATTGAAGTGTTAAACCTTCCTTTTTTCCACTGTGTCACAGCATCAGCATCAGTGAGAGCTGCCTGAGCTTTATGAAAGACCTTCATTCAGTGGCTCTTGTGGTTGTACTGTTTAGCTCATTAGTAAAAGGCTACTCCAAGGCTCTTAAAATGCAGCAGTTCCCCACACAAGCTATTCACACGGTTAATGAAATTAATGAAACAATTTAATAATATTACATTATCTGTATCTTACTGTAAACCCCAGATTACACTGGAGTTACCGTTTAATAGCATTCAAGGAACTATGTGAAACCCATATAGTAGCAACTTAACAAACTTAACTTAACAAAAGATAGGACAGGGCATCATTGTCCAACTGAATTTAAATTAGATTCTTAAGTCTGACTATAAAAGGGTGCAAGCTGCGTCTGTTTTGTGTGTGTGTGTGTGTGTGTGTGTGTGTGTGTGTGTGTGCGTGTGCGTGCGTGTGTGCATGTGTGTGTTATGATCTTTTAACCAAAGAATCACTTCGACAGAGGCACCTCCCCAGAAACGTTAGCACTGAATTAGAGAAAGGACATGCTTGTTCTTACATACTCATGTAAAGCATTTGGCAGCAATTGTAAATATAATCTTATCAAATGTTTTTTTATTGTTCACATTTTATTGATAACATACAGTAAATTATCTTTTGAGTGACTGTAGCTTTAACAAAAATGGATACATTTAGTGACAAAGCCGTACTTTGGGAAAAAACAACTCACCCTCTCAAATCCTAGTCTGACCACCAATTGAAGTGTTTCTGTAGTCTGGTTGACCACGCCTAGTGCGTATTCAGTCACGTCATCATCTTTATGGGTTTGTCACATGCACACGTCACACTCACACACACACATGCTGGCTGTGCCAGTATTGTCACAGCAACAGTATGTTTTCAAAGTTAAGACCATTCCACTTAGTGTTAACATGACCAGGAGCTAAAACTGTATGGTGTTACTTTATAAGATATGACATTTTCCCATTAGAAAGAATCTGTCATTAGAGAAACCATTATTGGCTGTGTGAGTATCATTTAATACGTATTTTCTCTTGGTATACGCTAGAGAGGAATACACAGTACACATCACAAAATTTCACCATATACTCATTTAAAAGTGTGGCCCTTGTGGGGATAAGAGAGAAGTACTTGGTTTCAGGAGCCATGGCAGACACTGATAACACTAGATGTACTGTCTGACCTATTCACAGATAGGATTTGTCACCATTATAGGATGCATTTATAATTATCAACCCCATTATTGTACTTTAAACCGTATTTTTACATGTAATAACTAGTATCATCACATTTATATATATATAAGTGTGACGGAACTGTGTTCAATGCTGGTGTATTGACTAAATGTTTTTAGCACATTTATAATTTTATGGGCTGAAAACTAATGTACATTTCCGATCTGTTTAAAAATCACCCCAGGACCTTGCTGTTTTTCAACAGTTCACTTTGTCTGCTCGTACATCATCAAATTAAAATGTTAACGTTAATATTAATGGGAGTTCCCCTCTAAGCCCCTCCCCTCCCTTCACTCAGCTCCTTGACTATGTTTTAGCATGTTTCAAAGTTGTGCAGTGGGTGGAGTCAGGCTCAGAGCTGGGGTGCAGTTACACTTTAAAACTTTAAACATTACCTGAGCTGAACTATTGTGTTCCCTCTGACTGTCATGACAATGTTTATCAGCAGAACTGCTTAATGATTGGATGCAAATGTGAAGAGCGTGGTTGGTGGAAGCACACACCAAAACACGTGTATTTTCTTATTCAGATGTGAATGAATGTGCCAAACAGCCCTGTAAAAATGGAGGCATGTGCAGAGATCTGGACGGTGACTACACCTGCCAGTGCACCTCACCTTACGTCGGGAAGCAGTGCCAGCTACGTAGGTCCACCATTGATTCTTACATTCCCATGCACTTTCCATCCAGTAAAGGGCTGAAACTGTATTTCCTGAGCTGCGGGCGTTCCTCTGTGTTCATGGGCCTTGTGTTTCAGGCTGTACATCGCTGCTTGGGATGGAGGGCGGGGGCATTGCGGAGCCTCAGATTTCAGCCTCCTCTGTGCACTATGGTGTTATGGGTCTCCAGAGCTGGTGCCCAGAGTTGGCTCGCCTCAACAACCACGGCATTGTCAATGCCTGGACCTCGGCTGCTCAAGACAGAAACCCCTGGATTGAGGTAAGACCAAAGGAAACCTTCACAATGGATCGTAAGGATTTGCTACTGTGTATTGATTGGGAGGCTGGAAGCCAGTTCGCTAGCTTAAGGGCCCATTGTCACATTTATGTAGACCTTATAGAGGCTTTATTGAGGGCTTAATGAACCATATAAATCAGCACTACACACAGAGGAACCCAGCTGTTTCTTTCCATGGTCTGGCCTGAGGTGAATGAACCCCGACCCAGTATGGAGGTGGACTAAATATAAATCAGAAGATCAAAAGACATCCCTTTTTGACCCCAGATTGACCTGCTGAATAAGATGCGGCTGACGGGCGTCATCACACAAGGTGCCAGCCGGATGGGCATCGCAGAGTACATCAAAGCCTTCAAGGTGGCAGTCAGCTTGGATGGAAAGACCTACACCATGTACAGAGGGCACGGCGATAGGAAGGACAAGGTTGAGTGGTTATTTGGTCATACTGGTCCCTGACCATAGCTTGTGTTGGCACTGCTGATCTCAATCAGCTTCTTTCACAGAAAGCAACTTCAACTTACCTGGCCCATTCCCTACTATATGCCACTATGTTTAGGTGTTTGTGGGGAACGTCGATAACGACAGCACAAAGACCAACTTGTTTGACCCTCCCATCGTAGCCCAGCACGTCCGGATCATTCCTGTGGTGTGCCGTAATGCCTGCACCCTGCGTATGGAACTGGTGGGGTGTGAACTCAATGGTAAACACCTCCTCCTCACCATCCAAATGCACTTCAACCTGTTTTGGTTTGAACATAAACTGTAAATCCCTGAAGTTTAACATTCTGTCTACGCTTACTGTTAATAATGATCGTGTGTTCTGTATGGGTGTCTTGACAAGCATAAGTGTAGTGTGTGCGCCAAACTGTGGTTACATTCTGTAAAAAAAAGGTCCTATACCACAAAACTGATATAATATGCATTTTCTGACACATATCATCATATTGTTCTTTACACTAGAGTATACAAATATAAATGTGCATTGTAGTCCACGGACACATGGCTTTATCTTATGCCTGTCACTGTCTGCATTCTGCAATGCATCCTTTGCTTGCTAATCTGGGAGCACTTTTTGTATTGGCCACGGGAGGGGTGTTCTTTATTTGATTGTTCTTTTCTTCAGGTGTGATCATGGGTGTTATTTCATCTCCTCCTGTCCTCTTTCTTGTGTTTTTACATCTCTCTTCTACCATCCTGCCCCACTCTGCATTTCAATCACAGTGTACTCAAACACGGCAGGTTGCTCTGAGCCTATGGGGATGAAGTCCCGCCTCATCTCTGATGGACAGCTCTCAGCCTCCAGTTCGTACCGCACATGGGGCATTGATACCTTCACATGGCACCCACAGTTTGCCCGACTGGATAAGCAGGGAAAAACCAACGCCTGGTCTTCTTCCACCAACAACCGCTCAGAGTGGATCCAGGTTAGGGAACTGTTATTGGCAACATGACTGCATACAATGGATCTACAGTGAAGACTAGAAAACACACACATAATGGACCTCCACTAGAGCAGTGCTACTGTATTCATGTTTGTGTTACGGCAAGAGCAGAACTCTTATAACGTGCAGATATACAGTATGTGCAGATATTTTAAAAGATATGGTTCTCATTAGAATACAGTATTTGTGAGCTATTTGAATACATCTTTCTCTGTATATAACCTGGTGAAATAATGCTGATATTGCAAGATACACCACTACAATTCAAATGAATACCACATTCAATTGAGACCCTGCTCTCAATCAGCAGCATCTGCTGATTTGATTAACACCACCTCTGACCATGTTTTTCTATTTTCTTTTCAAATTGAGAGCTCTGAGACGTATGTGCAGAGTGGCGCAAATCACTGAGCTTCCAAAATCAGCAGGGTCTCACCAGGCTAGCCTCCACAAGGGTGAATTCCTATTATAACTAACCTGGTGTCTACACTAGGTGGATCTGGAGAAGACAAGGCGTCTCACAGGCATTATCACCCAGGGAGCCAAGGACTTTGGAGTGGTGCAGTTCGTCTCCAGGTTTAAAGTGCTTTACAGTGACGATGGACAGACCTGGAGGATGGTGAAAGAGGAGAGCACTGGAAAAGATATGGTGAGAATGTGTCTTATCTAATGGCTTTCATGCACCAGCTTTCAAACACCATGTCACGGTTAAGTGGAGGCAGCAGAAACCAAACGCAGGTTGGGTAGTTTAACAATCTTGGATTTAATTGAAAAAAAGCAAAGCACTCACCACAACAGCAAACAATAACCGACAAAGACAGGGAGAAACAGGAGGTTACATATACTC
>JAODTR010085830.1:0-14386 GCA_025399935.1 Amblyopsis rosae | reverse complement strand
ATGTCTGCGGAAACTACATCTTTGACCTCTTGCGCCTTACCTCTGGTCTCTCTTCCTTCCTCCTCCGAGGTCATCCATTCAGACTGTGCTTTCTGCTTGACCCCTATCAACGCTGCTTGCAGCTTTAATTTTATATTGTTCTTATTGTCGACACAACCTGTGAAAAGTTATTTATGCTATGTATGTATGTTTAGTTATTTTAGATTATATTCTAGAAACCATAATCGCTTTAGGGTTCGCACAGCCATCCTTATGGCGGTCCAAATGACGTTTAAGTCATGCATGTGTTAATTGGTGGTAGATACAGATAGATGAAGCAACATAAATAATTGTGCAGTGGCAATGCGCTGTCCATTAGTTTCAGAATGAACCAGAAGAGGAACGATTGCAAACACTTTCCAAAGGAGCGTGTCCAGATCTTATTCGCTAAATTTATTTAGGCAGTTGGAAGAGACCTCCGTAGAAAAGCAGGGCTCATAGTCAGAGCAGTGTTGTTGCTTTGGTCATCCTTGTCATGAGACAATGGTTTGTCAATAGTTTCTTTCCTGAAACAATGCAATGTCACGACTGCAAGGAAGGAATATCATGTATTCATGTACATATTTCCACCTGACGCTTGCAAGAGAGCTATTAGCATCCGTTATCAGCTAGATCGGCAACGCTTGTTGTTGTCTTAGCGGGTTGACAGAAATAGGAGACGCTACGAGCTCTTATCCTTTAAGTGTGTATTGCTTCGGATAAAAGCACCTCACAATAACACCATTCAGTCTAAATGCTCTGCTGCAGTTTTTGTAACTACGCCGCCATATTTGTGTGTTGTGCTACCGTAGGCTCCAATGCGTGTCGCGTGTACAACGGAGGCTGCAGCAGCCTATGTCTGTCCATACCAGGAGGCAGGCAGTGTGCCTGTGCGGAGGACCAGATACTAGAGCCGACTGACAACACCAGCTGCAAAGGTGAGCATGAAGGCAGGTGAACTTCAGCAGCAGCTCCACTGCTCCCGCTTCCCACATCAAGACGCACGCTGCGTTCAGCCAAGAATAGCATGCTGTGGTAGTGCGCTGGCTCTTCTTCAAACCAGGATTAAAGGAAGAAGTTTTTTTGACCGATGCTGTGGACATAATGACTCTTTTGCTTATCCGCTATTCTCCCCACTGACTGTTGCTCAGCAAATAAACCCTCCTTTAGATCTGTAGGTCTGTTTATTTAGCTTTTCATTCTTCCTGTTTCTCCAACATTCCATTGGTTCCCCTCTGTCCTTCCCTCCCTCCCTCCACAGCCAACCCGTCCTACATCCCCCCTCCTCAGTGTCAGCCGGGGGAGTTTGCCTGTAAGAACAACCGCTGTATCCAGGAGCGCTGGAAGTGTGACGGGGACAACGACTGTTTGGACAACAGTGACGAGTCCCCCGAGCTGTGCCGTGAGTCGCCTCACAGTGCCTCGTGCACGCGCACGCACGCTCGCACACGCACACACACACACCTCATTTAACATGCTGACATCTACCTTCACCCACCGTTGGCCTCCAATCATTTTAATGTGGCTGTTTGACGGGGTGGGCTGAGAGAGAGAGAGAGCAGACTGAGGCCTGCCTGTGTTTATGTGTGTGTGTGTGTTGGAATGGAATGCATGAATGTCTGTGGACCTGGAAACCTGGCCCGCCTGCCTGCCTGTCCGCCTGTCTGTCTGCCTGTCTGCCTGCTTGTCTGCCTGTCTGTCTGTCTGTCTGCCTGCCTGACCATCTGCCTGTCTGCCTGCCTGACCATCTGCCTGTCTGTCTGTCTGCCTGTCTGCCTGCCTGTCTGTCTGTCTGCCTGCCTGACCGTCTGCCTGTCTGCCTGTCTGCCTGCCTGCCTGTCTGTCTGTCTGCCTGTCTGTCTGCCTGCCCGTCTGTCTGTCTGCCTGCCCCTCTGTCTATCTGTCTGCCTGTCTGACTGCTTGTCTGTCTGCCTGCCTGACCATCTGCCTGTCTGTCTGTCTGCCTGCCTGTCTGCCTGCCTGTCTGCCTGCCTGCCTGACCGTCTGCCTGTCTGCCTGTCTGCATGCCTGTCTGTCTGTCTGTCTGTCTGTCTGCCCGTCTGTCTGTCTGTCTGTCTGCCTGCCCGTCTGTCTATCTGTCTGCCTGCCTGTCTGCCTGCCTGTCTGTCTCTATCTGCCTGTATGTCTCTTTTTGTCTGTCAGCCTGTCTGCCTGCCTGTCTGTCTATCTAGATGCCTATATGTCTCTGTCTGTCTGTATGCCTGTCTGCCTGCCTTTTTGACCATCTGTCTATGGTAGGAGTACAGTCAGGTTCCATTTCTAGACAAAAAAACGAACCTGTGTCTAAAACAGCAGTGTGTCAGCCCAGTGTGCCACATTAGCCTCATTCCAAAGTATTACCCTCCCTCCCTCTGACACGCTGCCCTCCCCCTCCCTCCCCCCACAGACCAGCACACCTGCCCCACAGACAGGTTCAAGTGCCAGAACAACCGCTGCATCCCTCTGCGCTGGCTCTGCGACGGAGACAACGACTGTGGCAATGACGAGGACGAATCGAACACCACCTGTTCCGGTATGCAGGCCAAAGCCACGCAGATGCACATCCATAAAGGAAGCAAATGCACACATTGCTATTATTGCACAGGTGTGCCCTTTCCATTTGAAAGGCAGCACATCCAGCTGGGTTTACATGGACACTGTTTTGTCTTTCTGAATGGAATCTTTCAGATTGACGATTTCGAGTTACCTGTTTACATGGGATGTCACCTAATCAGGTCTGGTGTTTACATGCATCGTCGCAAGATATCTAAATAGATGTTATCTAGCTCATAATGTGACGTGTCCCATTAGCAAATGGTAAAACCAGCTAGCTTCTAGTTGTAGGTACGTCGGAAAGTGAGGCTATTTGTGTGACTGGAAATGTACGGCTCCACATGACTCCTATTCACTTATTTGCTCACGTTGCAGTTGATTTGTCCAGACTTTGTCCCGTTCCCATAATACATCCATTCAGAATAGTTTACTATTATTATTCTTTTCAATCGGGTCATGGAACGGGTTATACTTACCTCTCTGCTTTAGATTGGCCGTTTCTCTTCCGATAGTTGTGTTTATACAATACATTTGGCTTTTATCCCGATTCCAGTCGGAATAATAGGGTCCATGTAGACGCAGCTACTGACTGTGTCAACAGCAGAGTGGTTCTTAACCATTACCCTGTCATTACCTTTCAGCACGCACCTGCCCGCCCAACCAGTACTCGTGCGCTAGTGGGCGATGCATCCCCATCTCGTGGACATGTGACCTTGACGACGACTGTGGAGACCGCTCTGATGAACCTCCTTCCTGTGGTTGGTTTGCCTACCATGTTTTACATTGTCCTTATGTGTTATTGTTATAATATGACTCACGGTGGTTACTCTTAAGCGCAATGCACACCGGAGGCACATAACGCACATTAAGCACATCATGAGACCAAATGCCTATTTTTTACTACCTTGCTAATTTAATGACCCGAGCCGTTAAGATTGTTTTGATAGCAGCAGGTCAACGACGGCTGCTATCCGGGACATACCAAACTTCATATTCTCTCATGTTTTCAGCCGCGTCGACGTGGGGGAACAGAACAGTGGCGTATTCTCTTGCTTGGCGGCGCGTCAAGTCTACACGGCGCCGGTGTGCAGGGTTGTACATAGAAAACAATTGGGGTGTCTGTCTTGACGCACGTCGTACGCCGCTGGTGTGCGTTGGGCTTTGTAGGAGGTTTACTGTATTATGTCTTAGCACTGCATGTTACTGGACCCTGGCTAAAGCCTCAACTCTGTAGCAAGTCCACACTGTGAATTATCCCCACGTTTTGAGTAGGTGTACTAGTAGTAACTCACACTTTGATTGATCTTCCATTCACTGCCATTGCGTAGCAAAAACATGCTTAAACGGTGTCTACAAACCTGGTCTCTGTCTACTGGCTCTCATGATATCTTAGCTCGTTGCTGTGGAGGGTCTACAGTATATATTAAACACAAAACAAAAGTAACGCGATAGTTCATACTACCAGTAGATATGGCATTTAGCTTCACACCCTATACTTTTTATTTTTAAAGAAACACTTTTTGAGACTGATTAGACTCAACAAACCCAACATTAGTTTGAGGACCTAAGGTAAAGAAACTGCAGAGAACAAAAGTAAACTTTCAGCATTATTTTCCTGTGTGTGCCCAGCCTACCCCACCTGTTTCCCACTCACCCAGTTCACCTGCAATAATGGCCGTTGCATCAACATCAACTGGCGCTGTGACAATGGTTAGTGCCTTGCTATTCTGGTTGTATCTTCTCTGTGTGCGTTATGTACAGTAGAAGGTGTCTGTCCTGCCGCGCCCAGCATGTTTGTGCAAGTTTGTCTACAGACGGCGTCATATCATCTCTCTGCCTTCATTTTCACATGGTGTTTGTTGGTGGCGTCCTGCCTGTTGTTGTTGTTGTTGTTGTTGTTGTTTTGCCGTTCCATGTTGTGCTCTTCGCCCACTCTGCTGTCTCCCCTTGGTTCTGTCTTTCAGAAAAGGATTGTGGGGACGGCTCTGATGAGTTGAAATGTCCAAACCCGACCGGTTAGTGCATAGATCAACATGCACCAGTAGCCATTACGCTAAGCCTAGCTGCTAACGTTGCCAAGCGGGGCTCAGAAAGAGAGGGGCTGCTTCTCCGCTAATGGAAAATGGCCGCAAGCGAGCGGCGGCCATTGCTATTGCCTGCTACTCATTTCTCCTGCTTCACAGGCTCAAAACTCCACATGCAAATTGGTTTCAGCATCCATAATACAGTAGCTTAAGTAGAACCACATATCAGCCATGTGAAAGAATAATTGGGCATTTTGCTTGAGTACTTGTTGATGCTTGAAATATGTTATACACCACTCACTAAATAATAAACTTGCTCGCACAGGTTTTTATAATATATAAGACATTGTTAAAGAGCCCAGCCAAGTTTGATTTATACCACCTGTCCTACTGTATAAACAATACAGTGTTAATTCAGCTACTGCGCTGTAGCTGTTATGTTGGTAGGGCATAGGGCAACTATACTGTATGCGATGCTCTGCTGCAAAGCTCAATGTATCAGCTCTGGGTACATTCCCTCATGGTGCATGGGCTGATCTATGCAGTTTCTGTCATTATTATTCTCATTCATTTTCATTTCTGTCATCCTTTTAATGTCTTTTGGCATATTTAATTGGATTTGAAGTTGTTGTTATTTTTTTGTTAACGATAACCAAAGCAATTACTGCACCACTGTGATGTGCGATTCATCTGCTTGTCTTGGTAATTAGTGAGAGAATGTGTGTTTGACTGCGCTTGCGTTGTAGATAATGATTGTGGGGACAACAGTGATGAAGCAGGCTGTAGCCACTCATGCTCCAGTGCTCAGTTCAAGTGTAATAGCGGTCGCTGCATCCCTGACTACTGGACCTGCGACGGAGACAATGACTGTGGGGACTATAGCGACGAGACCCATGCTAACTGCACCAATCAGGGTGAGTGGTGAGCCATTGTGTCATTTAATTACACCTGCTAAAACCGTCTAAAGTGGCCCTTTAAACAACGTGGACATCATATCAGTGAAATTGTGCTCCTTCGTGTCAATATTCTCGGTTTGTCTGAGGACAACAAGCGAAATGTCAGCGTTTTACAGGGCCAATTATGCAAGAGACATTGACATTCAAGTCCTAGCTAATTGTCTAAAAGGAACAAAGGCTTGCAGAGAGATTTATTAATTTGTAGACATTGTGTGAATATCTTAGATGCGGTTTTGAGAAGTTACATTGTTATGCTCATTATGTAGTAGTACTTTATCCTGGAGACCTGTAAAAAATGTTAAATCAATCATCAGTGACGGTTTTACATAATTTGAAGCTTTACTAAACTATATTTACAAAAAATCTAAATTACAGTAATTTGCGGCCAGAATATAAAACCACTATGAAAACAAGAATGAAAGAGCAACATGCAGTTAAATTAGATTGATAACGTTGGAGGGGGGTATATTTTGGGGACCCATCTGTATCTCCCACCTACAGTACGATGTGGGCTGAAATCAGAGTGCAGGAATGTGTCCAACCACCCCCAAACAGTGTGATCTAATAGGTCTTCTTTACCAGGTCTTTCTCCAACCACACAGCACTCAGCCTGGGAGCAATGGATTCTGGGATTTTACTGAAGATGCAAGTAGGGCAGGCTAGAATTCACCCTAAAGTACTTTCTATAGTTTCCTTTTAGACAAGAAAGATACTTTTAAAGATTTGAATGGGTTAAACTTTATAGTAAATAGGTGACACGTTGGCATACAATTATAGGCTTTTATTTATTTTTATTAAAACTTTATTTTACCAGGAAAAAGTATTCACTTAGGTTAAAAATCTATTTTACAGGAGTGTCCTGGTCAAGATGGGCGTCAACAACAAAGATAATCAAAATTCAACAACTGTGTCACAGAATAACCACAAAATACACTTAAAAAATACACTAAAAAACATTTTACATTTATTACAACATTTAAAACATGTATAAGCGGATATGGTTTCCCGTAATAATTTCAGCTTTGCATCAAACATACTCAGTGGTCCAAGGTTCTTCATTTGAAGGTCAGCTTAAAGACCATTCCATGCTGTAGGAGCAGCTACTCTAAAAGCCTTTTTTCCCATTTCTGTACGTACAGCGGGAACTTCATTTTGACATTTTGTGATCTTAGCCAATATTTTGTAGAACATTTTTTGCTGATAAGATCACCCAGATAGGAAGGTGTCAAGGAAAGAATGGTCTTCTAAATTACCAAATGCCAATGAACAAGTCTACGCGCCACTAATGAGGGCCAGCCCACTCTATTCTACAGAGCACAATGATGAGTGAGCACCCTACAATTTGTAATGAGCCATGAACGCACCGAGGTAGACCGTGTCTAAAGAATGCAAGGATTGAAAGGAAGCATGCATGTCAATTACATTCCCCTAATCTAAGACAGGCATACAAGTTGCTAGTTTCTTTCTAGCTCCAAAAGAAAAACCAGACTTATTTCTGAAATAACAGCCCAACTTTTACTTCAGCTTTTTGACCAGATATTGAATATGTACCTTAAAGGAGTGTCCTTGATTAATATCCCCAGGTATTTGTATACAGGTACAGACTGAATTGTTCTGGAAAGCTAATTGACTTTTTAGGAAATAACGTGCATTTTGTTTTATCAATATAAAACTAGTTTAAGCTGATGTAACTGTGGTTGAACAATATCAAAAGCATGCTGTAACTGAGAAAGAAAGTTATTATTCCAGTAGGAATGGAATGGTCTGCTGGACCATGCTCATTTACTCATTTCAGCAACCATGTCAACCATTGACATTTGGAGCTCAAGCCTTTCATTAAATGTTGATGCCAGTGATGTACCTCTGTAATCGAATGACACACTGTGCTGTTGTGCCCCTCTGTATCTATTCATCGCTAACTGTTGGCCTAGATACATTTCTAATCCATTGATTTTCATTTATTACGTCTTGAGAGAGATTTTTGTTCCGCGTAGGAGGGACACAGGGCGCTCATTTGGAAGTGCAATGAGTACATCCAGTATTTGTTGCTGTCCACTCCTCTTACAGCTAGCTACAGTAGCTCCTCATTAGGAATGGGTTGCATAATCTGTTGATGCAGTGCATTGTATATGCTCAAGGCTGTGTGCGATGACTGGCCCCGTGCAGGCAAGACAAGGTAATCGAAACGCTCTGTGTGTGTGTGTGTGTGTCTCTCTCTCTCTCTCTCTCTCTCTCTGTCTCTCTCTCTCCCCACCCCTCCCAGCCACGCGGCCTCCCGGAGGCTGCCATACTGATGAGTTCCAGTGTCGGATGGACGGCCTGTGCATCCCCCTGCGCTGGCGCTGTGACGGGGACACAGACTGCATGGACCTGAGTGATGAGAAGAACTGTGAGGGGGTGACGCACATGTGTGACCCCACTGTCAAGTTTGGCTGCAGGGATTCTGGTAAGGCAGCTGCTTTAATGTCACCTGGTTACACACAACCAGAGCCATGTAGAAGAGAGGGTCGCGTCAACTCCGGTCATGAAATAATTATTTTACAGCAATGGCTGATCGTGTAACTTTAAAACAGTTTCCGGAAGTTACCCGCAAATACTAAAAGTACCCTATAATATATATTGTAAATCGATGCATTTATTGACTACTATATATCAACAATCACGGCTATGCATCTATATTTATCGGTTCGAATTGCCCACCAAGCACTTTCTGGAACTGTTTTGCATCTCCATGAACCTTGTGACCATTGAAAATGTCAAACTTCCATCTCTCTTCTACATTTGCACACAACCATCTGGGAATCTGTTTGGAGAAGGGCAGGCACTTTAAAGGAATGTGATTGGATGATCTGTCGGTCACAGTCCATCATGGGCTAACGTCATGGGCTAACAGGCCAGTAGCTGCGAGCACCGCACTGATTGGTCCCAACCGCTGGTGGTTCAGACCCAAGCGACTTGAAGCCTTTCCAGACTGATACTCGCAGCTAGATCAAACTAGAGGCTAGCCGAGGAAGCCTAGCCGAGCTTCAGTTTAACTTCAGCGTGAGAATCAGTCTAAAGAGCTTGACATCATCGCGACTGAGTCAGAGAACCGATTGATCTGACCATTTGGCGTCAGACTAATAGCTACGGGTGTGGTTTAGGCATGCCGACAGCAAAAACGACTCGAAAACAATGTTGGTTCTCAAGAGGTTAACGTAGAGGCAGCAAAAGCATCATATGTTTTCACTCTTCTTCGGCTAGAGTTGATTCAACAACTGGCTCAGTCACCTGACAAACTTTTTTTTTAAAGTGTCTGCCCTTTTCAAACGGTTTCAATGGACGGTCCCAAGATGGATGTGTGCGTAGATCTGTATATGGTTGTGTGTGTGTGTGTAACAGCCATCTGGCATGGGAGGGCAATGTAACACAATCAATATGGATACCTCTACCACAATGTTGCCCATACTGTTATATGAAGCAACTCCATTCTGAAAGCATGTATGTGAATCACGCCTTCCTTATCCAACCCCCTGCCCAGCACGCTGCATCAGCAAAGCGTGGGTGTGCGACGGGGACAGTGACTGTGAAGACAACTCGGACGAGGACAACTGCGAGACGCTGCAGTGCAAGCTCTCTCATCACGCGTGCGCCAACGACTCCACTATCTGCCTGCCCGCCGACAGGCTCTGCGACGGCACGGACGACTGCCCTGACGGCTCTGACGAGAAGCTCTGTGGTACGTTAACTAACACTACATTACCCACGCTGCATTTCAGAACAGACACTCTTTTGGTTTGGTTGGTTGTTTGATTCGGTCAGCCCATCCACAAACATGTTCCGTCCCCTCTTTTCAGACCTGTGCTCCATGAACAATGGCGACTGCAGCCATAACTGCACGGTGGCACCCGGTGAAGGCGTTATCTGTTCCTGCCCGCTGGGCATGGAGCTGGGCGCCGGCAACAAAACCTGTCAGATCCAGAGCTTCTGTGCCAAACACCTCAAGTGCAGCCAACGCTGCGAGCAAGACAAGTTCAACGTCAAATGCTCTTGCTACGAGGGCTGGGAGCTGGAGCCCGATATGGAGAACTGCAAGAGCACCGGTGAGACGATGGCAAAAGCACTAGCAAAGTCTAACACAAATAAAAGGCATAATGTCAACTGTATGCATATAACTTGCATGTCCCCTTTCATACTTAAATTTCATGCTGAATATAAGTAATAGAAGCTATTTTAAGCCTTCTCTACTTTACAAAAGCTTTCCAGTTGCCTGCGTGTTTTTATAACGCGGTGTCTAGGTGGATCATTCCCGGGAAAATGACGTCAGCGTCAAGCGGCATTGACTCACACTGCGGTGGTTGGTCAACCCAGCCGCGGGCATGAGCGACGTGGTGGCTGGACAAAGACAACTGTGTGGAATAAAAAACACACAAAAGCCTTTCTCAGAGAGAGAGAGAGAGAGAGAGGGAGAGATGGGGAGAGAGAGAGAGAGGGAGGTGCCTGGGTTCGCGGATGTGTGAGAGGTGCGGATTGCGGAGATGGAAAGCTCCAGAGCCTGGAGGTGTTGTGGTTTGGGATCAGGCAGAGGATAGACAGCCGAGACAGGAAACTGTGCGGTCGAAGCCACTGCAGTGAGCCAGACAGTGCTGTTTATCTGGACAATAGAGCGTGCATTAGAGAGCTGTGTTGAGACGAGGGCAGGGGAACAAGCTAAATGGATGATGAGAGAACAGTAAGATAAATAGGAGAGAAAAGAGACAGGAACAGAAAAAGACTGCATTAGGGGGTTTCTAGCTATAATGTATGAAAAAGATATGAGAAATACCACAAACTGAATGAGATATGCTTTTTTGTTACATGTGGTAGACTGAGGAAAAAAACAAAACACTATATTCTCTCATATTACGGTAATCTCACGTCCTCGTCAGAATAACATCTACAGAACGTTGTACTCTGATACTAACAACCGGCCTCTTAATGCCAGGCCTTAAACTACAGTACTGTAGCTATGCGTCCCCAGTAATTGATCACTGTGCCTGTCTGACTGCCTGCTGGGCCCAGAGATAACTCCCCTCTTATTTGCAGTGTGTTGTAATTACTGGGGTTTAAAGCTGACTCTAGCCAGCTCCACACGCTGCACTTGAACGTGATTACGTTGTAAAGCTGCTGTTGAGCAATAATCAAATGTTTGAATCAAACACACATTTTCGTTTCTCTCGGCCGTTTCTCCCTGCTTCCTATAGATCTTTTCAAGCCCTTCATTATTTTCTCAAACCGCCACGAGATCCGTCGTATTGACCTGAACAAGGGGGAGTTCAGTGTTCTGGTGCCCGGCCTGAGGAACACCATTGCCCTGGACTTCCACTTCAGTCAGAGCACCCTCTATTGGACAGATGTGGTGGAAGACAAGATCTACCGCGGGAAGCTCTCTGAGAATGGAGGTGAGCAGTCGGAATGCAGCCGTTTGAAGTTGGTGTTCTGTTGGCGGTTCTCACACGATTATAAATCACACACAAAGAAATTAGTGGGCCACTGAAAGGGGTGACATTAGTCTTCTGTCCCTTTACTGTCGAGCAAGACATTAAATCCTTACTACAATGGTGTTATATTCATAATTATTATGAGTAATGGATATTTTCATATCTCATATTTATGGGCTGAATTCTGAAAATATTAGATTTGTTGTGTTGCTTTCGCACACAAAATCCAATTTGTGTTTTGTTACAGCACAAATTGGATTGAAGAGGCTGGTAAACAATAACGCATGTAGTCTAGCTTCTACTACAGTGGCTAAATCAATCATAACTAGTGCTGTCGCGATAATCGCAATATTGCCATACCGCGGTGTTGCTAACCCGACCGCAGGCCGTGGCAAGCAACCGCCATTACCCCAATGTTTACATTAGATTTTTTTCACGAGGCTAGCCCAATCGAATATGACGTCTGATCTAGGGAGTGTACGCTATCGAAGCACATATTCCCCCAGCCCCGTATTAGCGAGTTGTAGCCTTTGGGAGTGTATGTTTTTACGACACTCCGACGTTGCTCTTTACAGCACTTTACTACAGTTTAGTAAAGGTCTGTAAAGCTCACCATGCAGCGCACACACACTCGAGTGATTCTTTTGGGACTGTGTATTTCGTGTGGGAAAGTAAATGGAATATGTTGTCCCCTAACCTTTTGGGTTGTTAACTTCTTTCTGTCTACATGCTACCTAAATCAAGACGGTGCAGGCTACGCTTGGCTGTTGATCTATTTAATATGCTTTTAATTAATTAGTCATATTTTCCAGCTGATATTTCGGCCAAACATCTGCCGGACAGAGTTACATGTGATGGCCTACGTAGTCAGAACACCAGTACTAAACTTGTAAAGAAGCCTATGCTGTTGCACAATTGTCTCACCACAGACTGAGATCACTAAATGCACCAGAATCACACTATTTCAGAAGCTCTGCGCCACGAACTTGACTATTCAAAAATGTTGATAATTGGGCCAACCTAAATCACCGCGTGTACATCTTCTTCACTGCGACAGCCCTAATCATAACACATAACACTGATAACAGCCTTTCAATGTTGCATGAGGAGCTATGGTCATTGGTCATGCATGTATTTTTGTGATCTCTTTGTGTATAGTACACTGTGTGCATGTATTTCTGTTTTGTTGGGTGTGTGTGTGTGTTCGTGTGTGCGTGCGCGTGTGTGTTTTCAGTGCTCCAGACAGGATAATGACTAGTCTCAGATGATTAGACATTTCGCTCCTATTAGGGACTCAATGGGTAAAGTAATGGGCTACAAAGAGGCTTAAAATGAAAGGTTTCCTGTTATGTGAGGTTGATTATTCTCCCTCCCATACTTTTCAGGCTCAATCTAGAATATACGTGGTGAATCTTTATTGTCTCATTTTGGGGCGTTATTATATTGCCAAATAAGCACTTTGTTACAGGCAGTTTTTTTTTCTTTCTTTTTTTACTTTTAATTTGATTTTTTACTGTAAATATTGGTGTAAAATGTAACCATAAATCTGTGTTGGGACTTTAACAATGCAGGTGGAGACTTAAGCTAGCGGTGTTGCCATAAACACATTTAGCCTAACCAGAGATGCATCCTTGTCTTTCCCCAGCCCTGACCAGTTTTGACGTGGTAATCCAGTATGGACTTGCTACCCCCGAGGGCCTAGCGGTGGACTGGATAGCAGGGAACATCTACTGGGTGGAGAGCAACCTGGACCAGATAGAGGTGGCCAAGTTAGACGGAACCATGAGGACCACCCTGTTAGCCGGGGAGGTAGAGCACCCCCGCGCTATCGCTCTGGACCCAAGGGACGGGTATGTGGCAGCGCACCGTACTGTTTATTTATGTTGCAGGACCAGGGGGTGGGATAGTCCATCTGGGAGCTTGACTCCCACCCGGAATCTGTTATTAGAGCCCAGGAGTTGCCCGACCTGCACGATGCCTATCCTGCTTTTGCTCCTTGTTATTATACTTATAATTATAATAGTAATTGTACAGTTGTGTTTAAATGTATGTGTGTTTATACAGATAGTACATACAACATACTGTCCTTGATAAGTCCTCAGAATATGTTGGTACATATGATTTAGCAATTATTATTGTGCATATTAGATAATGCATGTTGTGGGTATAACATAGTTAGCACATTATCTCGTGTGTGATCTCTTTTACCATTGACACATGCACTGCTTTTAAGTCTCTCTTGTACCCAGTGCTCTGCGGGTTGTAGCATCAGCACGTGTTAGGCAGCTGACCTCCGTGTTGTTCCGCAGAATCCTCTTCTGGACGGACTGGGACGCTAGCCTGCCGAGGATCGAAGCGGCGTCTATGAGTGGAGAGGGCAGGAAGACCATCCACAAAGAGACTGGCAATGGAGGCTGGCCCAATGGACTCACGGTGGATTATCTAGAGCGCCGCATACTCTGGATTGATGCCAGGTCAGGCAGACGCACACACACACTCATGCACGCACAGACATGGATATGAGTGGACATCTCATTGCTCTAATTGGGGGGGTTTATTACATTTTTATTATTCAGGTCTGACGCCATATACTCTGCCAAATATGACGGTTCCGGGCTGATAGAAGTTCTGAGGGGACACGAATACCTGTCGCACCCCTTTGCTGTAACCATGTACGGAGGAGAGGTTTACTGGACGGACTGGCGGACCAACACACTGGCCAAGGCCAACAAGTGGACCGGCAACAATGTCACCGTGGTCCAGAGGACCAACACGCAACCGTTTGACCTGCAGGTTTACCACCCCTCCAGACAGCCCCAGGGTGAGACACACACACACACATGCACACACACGCTCACAAGCACCCACAACAACAGCCACAGACAGAGTAATACCACAGTCCTGTAATGTGCAGACTGGAATTGGTAATGTACTTCTGAGAGTCACTAAGCCTACAGCACAAAAGACTTGCGTTGTGCTGTTCTCTGCTGATTACAAGAGTGACAAGTGCAATATTGGCCTTTCTCACAGTAGTGCTTCCCTAAGCAGGCAAGCCTTTGCTATGTCTAGACTGTAAACAGAGAATGTGATTATTCCCACAACGGTTAAAGCCCCTGGAAAACACACACACTTAGATTAGATCTCCTCCCATGTGCGATGTGTTATGATGATGTATGGACAGTTTATCAGGAAAAATGAATTAGCATGTCCTATGAATAAGTAGTGCATATTGTAAGTGGGTATTGGCGTGTGGAGTAGAAGCCTAGCGTCCTCCAGCATTTAGAGACAACAAAAAAGAATTCAGAAGACCCCCATGAAGAACTTAAAAAGAGAAGGAGTTACCCTGCCCGGAGGAAGCCCGGGGCCCCCGTCTGGA
>JAODTR010085819.1:0-14386 GCA_025399935.1 Amblyopsis rosae | reverse complement strand
TGGGGGTCTTCTGAACCATTCTTAGTCTGGCCCCTCCCCTGAGACCACTTTGCCTTGTGAGACCCTACCAGGAGCACAAGGCTCCAGACAACACAGTCCTCAGGTTCATGGGGGCACCCAAACCTCTCCACCACGATAAGGTAATGGTTCCCGGAGAGGAAAATTATTTATTTTAAATTAAATCCACTATGCTACTTTGTAAACAATATGTGCCTACAACAACAGATGATGTTTTAACTTGTGAACTTCAAATATTAAATGTATAAAGTGTGGGAGCTGGTTTGGCCTGTCTGCATTCCTGACCTGTTGCTGATTGAGTGTGGTAGCCTACATGAATCTCAAAATATGGCAAAGCCTGCATATTGCTTAATGTCACAAATGGTTTTCTTCAGTGCCCAAACACTTAACTCAAAGAGAGTAGAGTCAAGCCGGTACCGTGCAGAGGGAAACGCGCCATACAGCTTAGGTAAGTGTAACTAAAGAAAAACATATCTGTCCATACTTGTTTGGACGTTGCAGTATATTGCAGTATTGAAATGAGTGTAGCCTTAAATAAATAAAAATAAATAATGAACAAAAACGGTAATATTGTTTCAATGTGGTGACTATACAGTAGCAAATCATTTTTGTTTTATATTATTATTATTATCATTTATTTTCACTATAGGTCCACCTGATCTGTATCGTGCTGTAGCCTATACCACCACTATACATCTCTCATGCACCCTGCTGTGCTCTAGCCCCCCCCGCCCCCATCCTTCCACAAACCCTACACAGCTGAGTGTACAGTGCTTTAAGGCAAGATATGTACCTTTGAAGGTCAGTGTGAAGCACTTGTGTGCCATACATGCATCTTGGTAGTAGCATGGGAGGCAGCATGTGGGTGTTAATTATAGTGCATTGGTTACAGTGCTGTTTTCTTGCTGCTATGAAACGCTATTTAAATCCACATGCATTCACCTAATGTCTGTGTGTAGGCATATGCACACATACACATTCATTTGATAAATAATTTGATGTTTTAAAAATGTAAAAACTTTTTTATTTTTTTATTTAATTTTTATTTTTTACTTTTTATAGATTTACAGGGCATTACCCAAGTAAAGGACGTGCAGAGAGAGACATGATCCTGAAGAAAGATCTGAAAGAGATGAGGAGAGAACAACAGATCAGTGACCTCCTGCGTACTGAGGGAAATGCACACTCCCTGCATGTGAGGAGGTTGTTGGATGAGTCCTGATTTGTGGCCATGTTTGTTTTGAGCCCTGGTACCGTGCTGAACAGAGTACTGGCAGCACTGGTCCCTCCACGTGTATGCCCCTTACTGTGGTTGGTTAGCTGTTGGATGGGGCTCTCTGGAGAACGAGCAACTGGTGACAGGGAAGAGGGAATGGAGCAACATATCGCACAGCACTTGCCTGAGTGGAGACAGGGAGGTGTAACGAAATGGAAGAGGGGTGAGGTGAAGAAACAGGGAGACACAGACGTGGTGAGGGCTGATGGAACATTGGAGAGAAGAGGGCAGAGGCAGAGATTAAGGGATGGATGAAAAGTAAGAGTAGCTCACGTAAGAGGTCAGGAGAGGAGGTGAGAAGAGAAAATGGAGGAGAAATCAAGACACAGTAAAGACACCGTTGTTTAGACACTGTAACCCCCCTCTTCTGAGAACTTCACTGGTTGCCCATGGCAGCCCGCATCCGGTTCAAGACACTGGTACTGGCCTACACGGCAGTAAAGAAAATTGTTTTATATAAGTAGTCAACTTTAATTCAAATACTGTATGAGTAATATAAGTAGTAGTAGTAGTAGTAATAGCTATTACAGTATACATCATTTGTTTATTTATTTGTATAGCATTCGATTTATATAGCATTTATTAATTTATTTTTTATGTTAATGTTCTGAATTATATTGTATTTATTACATTATTATATTATATTATGTTGTTTTAAAGCCAAAATAACACTAAATCAAAAAAGGGGAGACACCCAATACATTATTAAAAGTTTAATTGTTGTATGTTTAAATCACTGCACAGGACTCCAATATAGGTTTCTGCTTATGTGGGTCAGGTCACCCCTTCATCAAATGTTGATGTGATTAGCATTCTGGAGATATCAGTTCATTTATTAGAAACGTAATAACAGAGCTTACATTAGCGTTTCAGTGTTTTAATAGTAATAGTAATTCAGTTGTGTTTTTCTATCCTATCTGTAACGCTGGGATGAGGTGCGAGTGCGAGTGAATCAAAAACAAACGGAGAAACCACAAAAAGGTCGTACGCTCAACGAGTCCCACGGCTCAGCGTTTAATAATAACTTAAATAAACTGTGTACATAAACTCAAAACAAACAGGCGTGCACAGTCACGTACTCTACCTGGTGAACAGCGGACAAGAAAGGTGACCAACAACGTTACACAAACAATAACCCACACCACTGAACTGTACGTCTTGCAAATTAAGCGAGTCACCTTTTCATTCAATGTGTGCGTGTGTGTGCGCGCGCGTGTGTGTGTGTGTGTGTGTGTGTGTGTTTTCAGTAAATTTAAACAATGTATCCAGGGAAGAGTGTGGTAGTTACGCACGCACACACACATATACACATTTACCATTGCAGGACAGTGCCATGTTAATAGTTTAGGTACTGTATATAGCACACTAAATGGCTAAATCTAATATGCCAAACCTGATGTGCTATATGCTCTATATGGACAGCAGTGCCCTCCAGAAGTAGGGATCCAATTAGCATGCATATCACCTCACAAGAGAGAAGATTGAAGGGAGAGGCCTCAAGTAACAAGCCACTCAAAGAGGCTTCAGTAAAAGCTTGGAAAATCATCATGAAAAAGAATGCAAAGGTTTGGTGATGTCAGTGGGTCGCAGGCTTGATGCAGTTAGTAATTACCCACGCTGTTACAATCAGGTGACTGTATATCTTGCTGAGTAAATTATCGACTATTGTCTATATCTCTTTTGTTCTGATGTCTAAATAAGACACATGAGCACATATTCTGCATCTTTACTGCATATGGATGGGATTGGGAGTTTTTTATATTGTGACTGGGGGAAATGCAATTCCTAAATTGAAAAAAAAAGAGATTGTGTTCTCTCTCTCCCTCTCTCTCTCTATCTCTCTCTCTCTCTCTCTCTCTCACACTCACCTCACTATCGCTCTCATCTGTTCCAGTGTCATTCCATCTCTCCTCATTATCTCTCCAACCAGCTGACTAGAGGGTGAGAGCAGAGTTCCTAAGGTATAAGTACAGCTTCCGGTGTATGCGGAGACACCCTGTCACCATGGCAACACCGCTGTAAAATAGAATGCTATTCACACTCCCGGTTTAGCATGAAGCGTGTCAACTATATCTCGTTAAAGTCTCCCTTCCCTTTCACCTGTCTCAAGTTTAATTTACTCACTCTCACTAATTCCTATACTGCATTTCCCACATCAATCAATCAATCTTTATTTATATAGCACTTTTCATACAAATTCATGTAACACAAAGTGCTTGTCTTGTCACGTCTTCTGCATCAACCTCACCAATGTATCTGCTCCATACGTTGAGTAAAGTGGTTATCTAGAGAGTGAGACGAAGAACTGAAAAGTATGTTGGCTCCTTATCGATGATTGATTTTTCCAGTCCTATGTCATCTAGGCCCGTGGAAAAGCTGGGATTCACGTTTTGGAAGGTATAAGATAGCTGACAGGGTGGGAATGTATCAATAATATACCAGGCCAGTAGAGAATTAAAGTGGTTTGTGTCAAATATCCAATTGACAGAAAATGTCACAAGAGATGCTTTATATTGATCTAGCTGTTATCTTATCTTATTCTTATGTTTTGGAGTCAAAGGGGGGATTGATTCTGGGTTATTGTGTTACTTCTGTGACATGTCCAGTATCTATTGGGTCAGAGCAGTCACGGACCAGAGTTCATTGTATAATAAATTAATATTAAATGTTGAGGTGTGACACATGGTGAAACACAATCAGGAATCAAACTTTTGTTCTTTTTCCTACAGGTAAAAGTGTCTTTTTTGCTTCTTTGTCTTGTAATCATCTCCTGTAGCTACAGCATATTATTATACAGGTCCACGTATCCGGTTGACACTGTGCAAACCAAATTAATACATATTCAGTACAGTCAACTAACCTCCAATATTACATCTAAAGCTGTTATATCCAGAACTACTCAACACTGCCAACTTATATATATATTATCTTTAGTAGAAGCAATATGATTATGCAATTAATATATTATATCATTGCTTTTGTTCTATTGCCGATCTCTATAAGCTTATTTTAAATGTTTTTAAGATGATGAATGCCCAATGTCTGTGTAGAGACATGGACAGGAGGTATGCCATTTAGACTACTGTTCCGAAACAAAAAGCAGCTATTTAATATATGCTACGTTTTCAGGTCCGCTACATATAACCCTTTGAGTTTACTATAACGTAATAAACTATAATGTCTCAAAATACTAATGAACTCTTACTCATTCATATAGCAAACTCAGTATGGCGTAATAAATAACAGTATACCAGTGACTGATTCTACTGGTTGCTAGAGAAGGACAACCAACCCCAGCATACTGGCTACTGTAAAGTGCAATTATGTGTAATCAAAAAATCTATCTCAATGCTCCATGGTAAAGTGATCTCAAACACTTAGCATATGTATTCATAGATAAAATATCACCAGTCATGTATGGGCACGAAAGTTGCTGAAATAAATAAAGTTCCTTTCAAACATTAGGCCAAGCCTTGTTACTAAAAGTATTAAAATATAAAATGTGCATGTTGTGAGAAAGACAGTTAATCATCAATAAAAATGGCAAGATATGTATTTAAATTTCAATTACATTTCTCACATGATAGGCAGAAATAAAATCATAATAAAAGGCAATCCAAATCCTAAAAAGCTACAGTGCATTGCTCTCTGGGGAGGGCCATACAACATGATAAGCACGTGACATGTGACACGTGACATGCCTGAAGAAAACCCGATGTCATGTGACATCTGGGACTTTTTCCAACATGGTGTCTGTGGGACAACTGCTGGTTTTCGCTCTCCTGCTCATTCAAAGGGAGGTTTTAAGCTTCCCCCTCGGTCAGCAATCTCACGATACCACGTCCTGTGGATACAAGGTATTATACATTATAAATGTTGTAGTTTAGCTGAAAAACATGCCAAACGCAGGTGTTTGTCAGTGTCAAAATGTCCTGTCTAGGTGGAAACACTTCTCCTACTTACATACTGCTGACGTTATCTGGTTTTCTGTTCTTGTAGTCATGTCACACTACGAAACACAATATGCTGAATGTACACCTGGTGCCTCATACCCACGACGACGTCGGTTGGCTCAAGACTGTGGACCAATATTTCTACGGAGGTGGGACACAGCATACCGTTTGTTTTCTCACATTGCTGCAGTATAGCTTACTCTGTTATGTCCCCCACACACACAACACACGCAGTGATGCTATCTAAGTGCTTTCATGTTTAGGTCTGTCTTGTCTCCATGACATGGTTTGTAACTGTTGCTATTTAATTGCATTGCTGCTTAAAAGAAACCTTCACTTATAAGGGTCTCATCTAGTCAAATGTGTGTGCATAGTACTGTAGATAATACTGATGAACATGGCAACAAGATACTAGAATGCATCTTTTGTTTGAAGTACTATATTTGTACTCTATAACCAAATATTCACAATTTTAATGATGCTGTATAAAGAGTTTATATCTTTAGGATTCTTAAATGTTTTATATGTCACATGTGTTTTTTGTTTTACAAGGAAGCTTTCCCATGTGACCAACATGTTGTTGACCTAAATGTAGTTGTTTGCCGTTTTTAATTTCTGGTGTGCGTGCGTGCGTGCATGTGTGTGTGTGCACGTGCAGACCGTAATGACATCCAGCATGCAGGCGTGCAGTACATCCTGGACTCTGTGGTGGACCAGCTGCTGAAGAACCCAGACAGGAGGTTCATCTATGTGGAGACAGCCTTCTTCTACCGCTGGTGGAAACAGCAGGATGCCAGCATGCAGAACACAGTCCACAAGCTGGTCAACGAAGGTTTACTTCTTTTAAGCCTTTAACGCCATGGGACATGATTTAAAAAAGATAATGTATTTACAGTTTATTGCAGAGGAGTGCATTTATTGCATTTCCACCAAACATAAAACACAGTCAGTAACTGTACTGTGTGTCTACATGTCAAGACACTAGTCGTGCCTAGTATGAACTTATGGCGGCAATCAGAATTTCCCCCATCCTCCATCCCTGTTTCAGCTCGTAGCTGACTGCCCACAGCTGAAGCCCACAACACAACTGAAAATTGCTTGTGGCAATGGCAGGCAAAGTTGTCTAGTAAAATGTATCTAATCATCTATTAAGCAGGTGTAGCGCGAGATGGGAGAGAATGCAAGTCCAAAAGTATAACAACGCAAATACTGTATAATAAATATAGAACACCGTGTCAAAGAATTTGGACTGGGAGGTTTAATTCCACTATAAAGCACTTACAAGTGTCATGTTACCTTAAAATTGGTCTTCAGTCATTTGAGCTATAAAACCTATTGCATATTATGTATTCACCTCTCTTCCACTCCCTTTCTCTTTACCCTCTATCTTTCTATCCTCTTTATCACCCCCTCAGGCCGCTTGGAGTTTGTGAATGGCGGCTGGTGCATGAGTGACGAGGCCACCACCCACTACAGTGCCGTTATTGACCAAATGACCCTGGGTCTGAGGTTCCTGAACGACACCTTCGGGGTGTGTGGCCGACCCAGAGTGGCCTGGCACATCGACCCCTTCGGCCACGCCCGTGAACACGCCTCCATGTTTGCCCAGGTGGGACTCCCGCGAAAGGAACATGTGGCAGTATGCTGATTGTAAATGCAGTATGTGGATACTTCCTGGGGCTCCAGAGACACTTCTCTGTCCTGTTCAGAAGCGACTGCTAAACGTCGTAAATATAAACATAATATACACACTGTGTGCGTGCGTGTGAGCTCTAAATCTTAGAGACAGAGGTTGCAATAATAGAATGGTTTGTTTGTTTTATGAAGATATGTGTAACAATGTGTGATTGCTTCAGATGGGCTACGATGGCTTCTTCTTTGGCCGGCTGGATTACCAGGACCGCTTACAGAGGAAGCTGAAGAAGGAACAAGAGCTCCTGTGGAGGGCCTCAGACAGCCTGACACCCCCCATGGCTGACCTCTTCACCGGTAGGCTAGACCAGCACATGTAATCGCCGACATCATCTTCTGATTATAGTTGATTAGGTAGAGGACACAACCATGGAAATTCGATTCATCTCAAGCTTTAGCACAGTGCTGTTTAATGTAAATAGTTCTGACCACATTATTCCTTGAGTTAATCCTGGACCTGGACATGGCTTTTTTGTTTTGGATACAAAATATCAAGTAAAATATATATATTTTTTGTATTTTCATTATTGAAAACCTAGCTAGCCTACATAGACTAGGGAACAAACAATGTGTTTAATCTCCCCTACAAACGGGTACAGTAGTTTGGAGGCCATATAAATCCATTATTATGAATGCTATTAAAACAGTTCATAGTTGGGCTGTAACAACCTAAACCCATGATCACCAAATCTATGTGTATGTTACTGAAGATACAACAAGTTTTAGCTGAGCACCTGCCTACACGCAAACAGTGCTTAAATGATTGCATGCTGATTTTAAACAGTGTTTCTCTAGTAAAGCCAGCTGTCTAGCAATGGTGCCATCCCAGCAAGAAAACAGCAATGATGACAAATGGAGAATACGGTACAATATTCATTCATGAGCTCTCTGATCTATGACTGACAGGGATCTTACCGAATGGTTATAATCCTCCTGAGGGCTTCTGCTGGGACCAGTCATGTAATGACCCACCAATCAGAGATGACCCTCGGCTTGAGGACTATAATGTTGACGATGTGGTGACACGCTTCCTCAAAATTGCCAACAGCCAGGTCCGGCACACACACTCAGCACTATACAGTACTTGCCTATAAAGCACTATTGCAGCCATTAAAGGGGTATGTTTTGGCCACAAGAGGGCAGTGATGAGCAATACAGTATCAACATTTAGATTCAGTTCTTGAATTTTAAATAAAGTAGCCAGCAGGATGTGTGGCCAGCTGAATATCCCATGTGGTGTTAGGCAATTATATGAGGGTGTTGCTAGAGCTCTTAACTTGTTATCTCTGTTATGCTAATGTGTTTCTGTAATGATAGTTATAGTAAGTAATGTTTATTTGTATTGTATAGCACAAGAGGGGTCACAAAGTGCTTTCCTTCTAAAATAAATCAAATGACAGTTAACTACACATTACAAATAAGGTATTAGCCTTGAAAGACAATGTTTCCTGCCTTGACCGGACTTCTCTCACAGACGTTGTTCTCTATCTCCCAGTCTTCAGTATACAAGACCAATCACATCATCATGACCATGGGCTCAGACTTCCAGTATGAGAATGCCAACCTGTGGTACAAGAACCTAGACAAGCTGATCCACTATGTCAACGCCCTGCAGGCGAACGGCAGTAAGGTCAACGTGCTCTACTCCACCCCTTCCTGTTACCTGCAGGAACTGCACCGCGCCAACCTCACCTGGTAGAGAAGCACACCGGCAATATGCTAGCATGACTCTAGTACAAACAACCTTAGCATATTTAGTCCATCCAATTGACCGATCCTAAGCCACGCCCCTTTCACCTGTCCAACCTAGTTACTGTAACTAGGTTGGACAACACAGCATAGTAGGCTACTACAGGAAAACAGACATGCTAAGCCTTTATTGGAGGACAGGCGAAAAGGGGAGGTGCTTGGGATGGGTCAATTGCTGCTAAGCCTCGCACATAAGACGTGTGGGTTCTGATAACATTCTGATAACATTTATGTATCTTGTATTCACACCAGGGGACTGAAGACAGACGACTTCTTCCCCTATGCGGATGCCGCTCATGATTTGTGGACCGGTTACTTTACCAGCCGCCCTGCTTTAAAGCGCTACGAGAGGCTCAGCAACAGCCATCTGCAGGTAGGGCACAGATGCCAAAGCCCCCCAGATCATTTCAGTCCTCTAACACTGTGACTTTGACTACTTGCTGTTGAGCTAGTGAGGCTGCTTACTTAGCTGGAGTGGAGTAACACGGTGTTGCATATTACCAGTAGCATCTGCTACCCTCAACTTTGTACACACGGTGGATGAATGTTTTTGACAAACAATGGAAGCCAGACACTGATCTGCTTCTAGTCCACAAACAATGGATTATTACATTTCCGAATGTCAACATGACATCTTCATATTGAGCAAGGAAGCTACACATCGGAGGGTTTCAAACTAACGTTTACTTCTGCTCTAAACCGAGTGGGAGACTGTGAAAGGAGGTCCCTGTCAACACGGATCATTTCTTGCCTTAAAGCTGATCTTCTGGCATGTGACCTCATGGTGGGATGGTGGTCTGCAATGCTGGTGCCTTTACGTTAACATGACTTTGTTTTGTGCAGAGCTGTAAGCAGCTGGAGGTTCTGGCTGGGCCAACATCCAGGGCAGGTCCCTTTGGGAAAGGAGATAGTCAGACGCTGGGTAAGATGCTGTTATACTTGATTATATTCACCCCTGTGGGTCTTCTCTCTGGGTGTTGTTGTTGCTTACGCTGCAGCCAACAGTTATAGGCGAACTAAGCAACACTGACCATATTTAATGCAGATTTTGAAAGAGACATTGAGCCAAACAGAAACTGACAACAAACATGTATCCACTATACTGCATAATATATCACAAACTGTGTTGCTACAATAATAGGCAGTTCTACATATGTTCCTGCCATGGAAAACAGTAATGGATGAATTATAAGAACTGAATTGGCATTGTACAAATGGCAGCCATTTGTTTAATGGTCATACCAAACATTGAAATACATTAGGATTTAAAATCAAGTTCAAAAGTAAAAAAAAAAAGATCTTTAATACCTCAATTTGATGATATTTGTATTTGTCAGTGGAGGTCAATTAACATAAGTCTATACTGATTGGATGATGAAGTGTCCTATGACAGTGCTGTGCTCTCTGTATCACAGAAAAGGCCATGGCAGTCGCTCAGCATCATGACGCAGTGTCAGGAACCGAGAAACAACACGTTGCCAATGACTACGCCAGGAGGCTGGCTAATGGCTGGCAACACTGTCAGGTACAGCTTCACATGCTTTTATGCAAGACTTTTGTTTTATTGTTAAAATAAAATGTAATTGTGATTACAAATATTTATTAAAGAAAATAGCTGTCCTAACAGTACATACTGTAATTATGCACTGATCGTGTTGTCGTTTATAGCTGACTGTCACAAGATGTTTTAATATTCCATTGGACAACAAAGGATAATGACATTGATATACTAATTTAGAGGCTGTCTCTAGTGTGCATGTGTTATGACTGTACATTGCATTAGGATAGTGTGCATGTGTTATGACTGTACATTGCATTATGATAGTATGCATGTGTTATGACTGTACATTGCATTAGGATAGTGTGCATGTGTTATGACTGCACAATGCATTAAGAGATGTCTGAAAAGTGAAATGTCTGTCAGGTGTTGTTCAGTAACAGCCTCGCTGAGCTTAGTGGTTCGTCTGCACAGCGTGTCTACTGTGAGTACCTTAACATCAGCGTGTGTCCTCTCACCGAGTCCAGCAAAAAGGTGACACACACACACACACACGCAAATATCTATACAGTCAATACACATGCAAGTTAATTAAGAAGATAACAATGCTACTTCCTTGCTAAAATCGTCTGCATGCCCCCCCCTCCCCATCTTTTCCTTGTAGTTCTCAGTCAATGTATACAACCCTCTTGCTCGGCCAGTCTCACGGTCTATCAGGCTGCCGGTCAATGGATCAGCATACAGCATATCAGATGCCAGTGGCAAGACAGTGGACTGTCAGGTCAGTGTGTGTGTGTGCATATGCACATCGTGTTCTGCATTTGTTTACTTGTTTACTTTAACGTTAAGCATATAATATTAGTTAAGTGCAGCACTTCAAAGAAACATAATGATCATAAATAAGACATTACAGTTTAGGAGAGAAACAACCTCTTTAAAATCATATATATAGTATTAGTGAATAGTAGTTTATTATCATATTGTTGATAAGACTTGTAATGCATGTACTGTATTATCTATCTACTGAAGAATTCACGTCCATTGAAGTGTACTGTGTCTGATTTGCTCCTGATCCTGCCATCCCATCCCATCCCTAGGTGTTGCTAGTGTCCAGAGCCACACAGGAGGTCAGGAAGGACAGGGGCTCTGCTGTCAACGAGTTGGTGTTCCAGGTCCGGGCTCCTCCTCTGGGCTACAGGACCTACTCTGTGTCCCTGCTTAAAGAGAGGCCTCCCCCAGCACCCATAAAGCACCATGCACCCCTGTTCATACAGAACAAGGTATATCAATGTATAACCACATTTCCTCAAATAATGTCTGGGGCCATTTTTTTCTTCTTCTTTTTATTAACCTCAAATGCAGACACTAGCAGGCCTCTATTTGAGGCAGGCTTGTATTAGAGGCAGGCCTTTATTTCTAATGTCCTCTTAGTTATCAATACAAATTCAACACTTTCTGTAACTATTTCAATTTTTAAATGGTTTAAAAGGTCCTGTAGAGTTTCGGAATCATAAAAAAAGGATGACAAAGCAAAGTGGATTAGAATTAATTAATCAAATGCCACTGGGATTTCATGCATATAAGCATTGCAGTTTACCTTGATATATGTATTTTCAGTGTTCCTTGCATACTGCAATGGTCATCAAATTAATTAACAATACCGGTAGATTTTATGTGCCATGCTGCTCTAGTCTAGCCTGGTGTAACAAGGATTATGCAAAGTAAAAAGAAACTATTGCGAACATTTTCCAATAGAGCGTGACCAGACCATATCCACATAGTGTTCACAATAGTTTCTTTTTACTTTGCATAATCCTTGTTAATTGTGAAATTTAACTTAACCTAACTTACTAGCGTTTAGCATTCTGAAGATTTCAAATGAAATATAAACAATGCTGTTTTCAGCACAATTTGAAGAGTGCACGTTAGCTAACAACATACACATTGCTCATATGATGTTAAATATATAAGGGTAACTCCTATATTTTCCCATCAGCAATGCTGTTTTCAGCACAATTTGCAGAGTGCATTTTAGGCAGTGTAGGTATGACTGTTAGATAACTATCCACTTCATTCCACAATTCTGATTATTGTGGGTTTCCCATTGAAGTCACAGAGCTCACATCATAATCCTCCTCAACCAGCCATAAACACACCGCACAACATGCACGTCACCCCCCTGGCCTTGTTAGATTAAATAGCTCACTATGGCATTGTAGCAGCTCAAGCAGATTCAATAAGATACATTCATGCAAGTGTTAAATACTGTAATTCTAAAATTGTAATTATACAAATGTCTGTACTAACTTAATGTGACTGGTAAGGTGATAAGTGAAATTGCAAATGAATTCAATTACTAAATTGTTTCCCTTTTTAGATTTGGAAGAAGAGATTCAGCATATGTTGTTGAAATTAACAATATACAGTATTAGACAATGAAAACGGTGTTCTTTACACAGATAAAGGGGCTATGACTGACTGAACCAAAATCATTTGCACAATATCTTGTGTAGTATTTCTTTTTTTTTTACTATTTCGCTTTTTTGCGTATGCATTCCAGTTCCTGCAAGCGACCTTTGACCCAGAGACGGGACTCCTGAGCAGCCTCGACAACATGGAAACCCAACAGACCATTAAACTAACACAGAACTTTTACTGGTCAGTGTGTTTCTCTCTCCATATGTATCGCATTCCCTTTCTCTCTCCATATGTATCGCATTCCCTCTCTTTCTCGCCGCTTTACACTGTCCAACTCTCTTCCACTTACTTATGTCTCAAGAAAATATTCATAAAGACTCACAGTTCACACGTATAATGTATGTTTACTGTGTGTCTCAGGTACAATGCCAGTGATGGTAATAACTCTGAAAGTAAGCAGCCTTCAGGAGCTTACATCTTCAGACCCAACTCCTCCAACCCCTTCATCATTAGCACAAGCGCCAAGACGGAGACCATCCAGGTAGACACAGCAATGCACGTTAGCTAACAACACACACATTGCTCATATGATGTTAAATATATAAGGTAACTCCTAGATTTACCCATAAACGATGCCGTTTTCAGCACATTTTGCAGAGTGCATTTTAGGCAGTGTAGGTATGACTGTTAGATTTCTATCCACTTCATTCCACAATTATAATTATTGTGGGTTTTCCCATTGAAGTCACAGAGCTCACATTATCACCCTCCTCAGCACCCATAAACACACCGCACAACATGCACGTCACCCCCCTGGCCTTGTTAGGTTAAACAGTTCACTATGGCATTGTAGCAGCTCAGGCAGATTCAATAAGATACACTAAGATACATTCATGTGTCCCAACGACTATACAAAATATAACTTAAAGCATTTTTGGCCATTCTTCTGACTACAAAAGACTGATTAGAAATCCAGTGTGTCCCTGTCCAGCTGCTGAAGTGGACAAGCACCTCAGGGACAATGTGATAGTAGCTCTGCCTCTGTTTATGCGCTCCTTCACAGGAATATCTGTTTCCATTTGAATCAATGGAGGTGAAGTGTTTATTTGACGTGTTAATTTCTCTCCCCCCCACCATAACTCCTCTCACCCCAGACCTCGGTGGTGCAGGAGGTCAGGCAGGTGTTTAGTCCTTGGGCGTCCCAAGTGGTCCGTCTCTATGCCGACAGTAGGACACTGGAGCTGGAGTGGACTGTGGGACCTGTGCCTATTGAGTGAGCAGAGGGCTGGATGTGTTTTAACGTGTCGTAGAGCAATGTCCCCTGGCCGACTGTGAGGACGTGGTGGAGGTTTTGGTCTGCTTGAGTCCTCGTGATTGCCTTGAACCAGTAGGGGGCGGCCAAATGCTACACTATATCTACGTTGGAGCGCTGTTGATAATGTTCATTCTGAATCGCTGAATCACAAATGGGAGAGGGTGATAAATTAACCCTCTCTATGATATACTGCCCTAGAATTTTTATTTAAAACATGTACTGGACTTAGCTAGGATTCCAACTATAACATATATTCCTTATTATTATAAGTATATACTTTCACATTATTTTAGGTTCATGTTTACTTTCCTCTAATTATTCAGAGATCATTTGGGGAAAGAGGTGTTCACTCGGCTAGACACCAGTATCAAGTCTTCTGGAATCTTCTACACTGACTCCAATGGCAGGGAGGTCCTGCAGAGAAAGTAAGATTGTTTGTGTGCGCGCGCACGTGTGTGTAAATATAT
>JAODTR010085808.1:0-14387 GCA_025399935.1 Amblyopsis rosae | reverse complement strand
TGATTGTTGATTAGATAATTGCATTAATGAGAAATTGAACAGGTGTTCCTAATAATCCTTTAGGTGAGTGTATGTATGTGTGTGTGTGCGTGTGTATATACATCAATCAATAAATATTTATATATATATATACATACACATCAGGTGTGTGTATATATATATATATGTACAACCGTGTGTATACTCCCTGTGCTATGCTCCCTGTCCAGTGGCGTAGCGCTCGCCAGTGCAGCCGCACCAGGGCCCATGATGCTTGGGGGCCCGGTGAGCCCAGCCTAGAACTGTGTAATACAGAACAATGCGTCTTTCAATATTTAAAGATCGTTTCATTGCGACCAACTAATATGAAACATGAACCCACTCATGGTTTTTACCAAAATTATATTTAATTTTTCAAATACATATGTCTTAATGATATTTGAGTGTAATTGCATTTTGGGGCTTCACATGCACTGTCAACGCACACAGGTCTGCACAGCCGACAGTATATAGTTTGCTCAACGGTGTAACGCAGAAGCATACATCGGCCTTAAATCAGTGTGTGCCTGCCATGTGGGCAGTTCTATATTCCTTCATCCTTTGTACTTGTTCTATCTTATTCTCTCCTTCCAGCAAGCCTGGATTCTCCTGATAAGGAGAAGTGTAGACGGACCTCCCTCGCTCCCTCTGGTCCCTCCAGTGGTACAGCCCTTCTAGGACCCAGCCTCCTGGACTGCAACTCCCATGATTCCTTTCAGTCTCGAGGACTTCCTGATGTAGCAGAGGTGACTCCCTTCCATAAAATTAATTATTCTGACATTTGTAACTATATTTGCTGTTTTACCAACTTTCATCTCTTTTAATGCAAAATGCCTTGTGAAATGTATGGAGTCCAAAGGTCTTGTGGTTGTGTACTCCACCCACTTCTTACTTAAACACATGGGGGAAAGAACCCACTGCACTCAAACCACTGTCTGCTAGGGCTGCACAATTAATTGAATATCGATCTCTATTACGATTTTGGCATCAGCAATTAAATGGACATGATCGACTGCGATATTGATGTTTAAAATACGTGCTCTGCTCATGGAAAATTCTGCTATGTATCAAATCAAGCGCTTCCTATTCACCCGCCAACAGCAGCCGATTTGGCTTCTCGCGCACCCTCCAACAACAGCATGTGGATGTACAAAACCTTCCTGGACAGCCCAGTCTCATGAGGTCGATGTCAAATGGTGACGTTTACGCAAAAAGTTTATACATCACAATAAGACGAATACAAATTTTGTCAATATACTGACGTATCACAATTTCGTCAAATGTTGGACGATTTTCGAGCTAAAACTGGAATTTTATTGTAAACTGAAACGTCAAAAATGCGACAGATAATTTCAAGAGTAGGCCTATATATTGTCATTTTAATGGTGACTAAAATCTATGGTTGAAGACGTATAGAAATGTTTAAAAAAAAACAAACGGGCATTTTGCCAATGTAATTTAACTTTCCATTGGGTTGGTGGGTGTAGCGGTGTCATCGAGATCTGGAAAAATGTCCTGATACAGGAGCAGGCACTATTGCGATCGGGATTGCAAAAATGGGGCCTGGAGGTCCGAAATGGGCGGTCTCTAAAACGACTCGCAACGGCCAAAGGGGGGCTCCACCAGCTATTGCAGGTGGTCCCGAGAGGTTTTGGGGGCCAAAGGGGTCTGAAATGGAAAATTTCTTTTTAGGACCCCCAAATTATGTTATCCAATTGGGGAGCTTTTCAGTCAAGACCCCCGCCCAATTCAGGCTCTTTGCATTGCAGGCCAGTCGGCCCAGGAAGGTGGTATAGATCGAGAAGCCGGGCACGTCACCCTGTTTGCCCAGCTCTGCTCTACGCAAAATAGAAACCAACTAAGCTGTCGTAGTTGAGGATAGACTCCCTCTTTTACATTGGAACTCTTGTCCAATTCAGGTCCCTTGTATTGCAAGCCCAACATTTTTCCATGACTCATCTTTGATTGTAAGCCATTTCGCCCCTGAAGGTGATAGAGAGAAGGGGGGCAGGTCCCCTTGTTCACCCAAGCAAGCGCTACAAGAAATGGGAACCAACCTAGACGTCAGATTTGAGGAGTGGGAGAGACCCCTTAAATACCCGTTACCTAATCCGGGAAACTTGAATTGAAATTGTGCCCGATTGGAATAGCATTTTATTCAACTTCCATCTGTCAAAGTTTTGAAAGCGTCCCAACGACATGGTGAGGTCAGGTAGAGTAGAGGGGTGCCGGGGAAGGTAATAAGACCTCTGTCCGTCAGTATATCTGAAGTCACATGGTCTGTGACATTCGTAGGCAGAGCTGTGCCCAAAAAACTATTTGCCCAAATCAGGGGCTTTAAGACAACTCAGTGCCATTGGAAATGGGTAACCCTAGATTTTCAAAAATTTTAAGCATTTTTAATGAATTTTTTAAGACGGGGTCTCCAAATCAACACCACATGTTCATCCCCACGTCCCGATAAAACCACGGAATTTTCACGGTCCTAGAGTATTCTCCAAAAAAATGGCTCCTGAAACGTAACGGGCCTAAAATTAAAATGGGTTGCTCGGCCTGACGCCCTGTAGCTGCTTAGTTAATTTGGCGACGTTTGCAACTTTCAATCCCTGAGTAGCCTTCGCCCAATTGGGGTGCTTTTACATTGCCCGATCCAGAACACGACTCCTAGCGATTCGGAACCGTAGGTCGCGAGGGGCCCGATCCTCCAAATGTCAGTCCGGGGATTGCCCGGGGACGACATATCTGACTTTGGAGAGGATCGGACCGCCGGAAATAAAAAACAGCTAGGGTTAGGGTTGAACCTCCAAAATCTGATGCAATAGGTCTCTGACTTGTAGTACCTGAGACCCATTTGAAATGTAACTCCTTAGTCACAAATTTTCCTTTGCGGACCACCTAGAGGGCCATACTTCGGAGGTACGGAGGTCCCCCGAGAACCGGCTCACCGATTTTAGGGCCTCTTCGCTGTTAAACAGGCTCGGGAGGCCCCTCCCCAAAAAAAAGTCTGTTACAATGGGTTACTATTTGAAATGGAAATTGGATTGCCCGATTGCAATTCATTTACATTGTCCCCTCCAACGTTGTTCAGACAGCATTTCGGGGGTCTTCCTGAAGCTATGGGGACACTGAAACATAACGGGGCATCAACATGACGTCCTGTTTCAGGAAAGGGACCTCAAACTTCCGAAGGTCCGAAATGCAGCCCTCGAAGAAGCAGTCGGCACACCTCTCCTCAAGGCTTTTCCAGTGGCCGCCCTTAACGTGCGGTCCGTGTTACGGGCCGACCGGGTGACGGGAAGTGACCCGTTGCCGTATGCAAGAATGTGGGTGCCCAATTCAAAAAGCACTGAGAACTGACAGAACTGAAAGAACCCAAATTGTGCAACCCTAGATTTTTTTTCTTTTTAGGCCTGTTAAATGGGTTGCTTTTTAGTTAGTCTCCAAATTACCACCAAATGTTTATCCCCACATCCCCATGTGACCACTGCATTTGCACGTTGCCACAGTGCCAGGCAAGTGAACCTCAATTGGTTTGCCCAAATGTAATTGCGATCTAATGGTCAAGAATATCGCCCAATTCAGGTGCCCCAGCCAAAACACATGGACCTGAATTGGGCAAAATAATATCTGTTAATATCTCAGAACATGAATAGGATTGGATTCTGAAATTTAGCTCATATCCTTCACTGCCAATCTATGGTGTAAGTCTGGAGCAGATTGCTCATAGTTGTGTATTGACAAAATGTTCAACTAAAGTCCCACGCCTTGAGGCAAAAATGCACTTTGTCCAAACTTCACTAAACGTGTACCAGTTGTTTGCAATGACTAGGAGGTCCATTTATTAAACGTACATTGTTCTTTTAAGTTTCTAGCCTGAAATGGGCCATAACACTTCTGCCAAATTCATGTGAGAGAGTATAACAATGCGGTTTCCATCAAACGTAGCTCTACAGAAACTGACAACTGTTAATCAATATCAAAAATATATTAAAAATTAAAACAATATTTTGGATTACTTTTTTTTTCTTTTCACTTCAGTAAGCCCGACTCGCATATCATTTTATGCATAATAATGCGATTGTGGAAATTGTGTAATTTATTTTATTGGTATCGTAAAAGAAAGTTATTTCTAAAATGTGGATAAAAAAAATCTTTTTTTTCTCTTTAATAAGGTCGACTCTCATATAATTTTATGCGAAATAGTGCGGCTGTTAAAATGGTGTAATTTATTTTATTGGTATCGTAAAAGATAAAAAGTTATTTATGATCGTGGTCTGTCGGGGCTTTGACATGCCAAAAGTGGTGGGTGTGTCACGGAGGTGCAAATCTTGCAGCTGTCTGCAGGGTATACTGCAGTTGTTAAATGTGGGGTTATTTATTTTATGGTAAGATAAAAATCTATTCATGATTCGGGGGTGCTGTTGTTCTTTGAAGCCACATATTCGTGTCTCACAGGAGGGGGGTCCATATCCGATATCGCCGATGTGTGAGTGTGGGTGTGTATGGTGAAGGTATAAACAGCGGGAATGTGTGACTCATTCAGTTCTTCGGAATGACCGTCAATTGGTGTACACTTTTGATGTTGATAAATGCACGGGGATGAAGAACCATTTGAACGCGTGATGCTCTACACTTTAGAACGCGACGAGCGACTGTGGGAAACCAGCACTTTGCTATTATCGTTGTGCTACACAGACTTCTTAAGACTGGACTGTTGTGTAAAGTGGATGATGCGCGATCTTGAAGCTAACGATGAAAATTTCATGATTACCCATGGCTTCACATCATCAGCGAATATGAGGAAGGCGTTTAACGTGGACTGTAGTAAATCTAGAGATTTCCTTATGATTAGCCATTGTAGTAATAATAATAATACATTTATTTTGGACACCTTTTTTAACACTCAAGGACATCTTACATAGTAAATACATAGATATAAAACAGTTGGCTGAAATATACATACTATAGAAATAAACATTTGATATGATGAATATATACATACTATAGAAATAAACTTCTCGCGCACCCTCCAACAACAGCATGTGGCTGTACAAAACCTTCCTGGACAGCCCAGTCTCATGAGATCGATGTCAAATGGTGACGTTTACGCAAAAAGTTTATACGTCACAATAACAGGTATATTGATGAAGAAACATAAAATAACACACTATTCAACAGACAGTGTCATAAAAGCGTCGGTTGTCGGAACGATTTAACAGAACGCTGAAGTCCCGGATGTGGAAATATTTTACAGCTAAAAACATACATGTAGTCCAGGATATTATACATAGTTATAATCACAGCTATCAAAAGCATTAAAATGCAGCCCCCACAAGTGTCGACGACAAATGTTAAAGAAGTAACAATTTATACGGGTCAATACCTCTCAAGAGTAAAGGGTATATAAAGCCGAAATTTGTTAAACGATACCGTGAGGATATCTAAACTCAGGAGGCTGTTTGATAAAAAGTATGAGCAAAGCTACACCAGCGAACTGTTCACGATATGCGAAAGAATTCCAAGGACCTCGCCGGTGCATAAATTATAAGATTTCGAGGGCGAGGCCTGCAGATAGACGCGAACAAGTTATATATATATCATGTGGAGAAGGTTTTACAAACAAAAACGGTCAACCGTAAAAAGTATTCTCTAGTTAGCTGGCGCGGGTGGCCTCAAAAATATAACTCCTGGGTCCTAGCCAGTACTGTGCAGAACATATGACTGCAGCTATGAATCATCCATTCGGTGTAACGCTACTGAGCAACGGGAGCATGGAAACATTTAAGGATAATAAAGCATCAAGTTTTAGTATAGATCTTAGCCGACCTCTCGATCTAGCGGGATATTGGGAAGTCGGTTTGAGTGAGATAACATATCGGACCAGAAGACGGACCAGAATCAGCACGTGAATTTTACACGGGAAAACAGCGCTCAAACTACATTTTCGACCGCTAGCTAGGGCAGACAACGAATAGCAATATGTTGTTCGCACAACAATTGTACACCGATCCAAACCGGTTCATAGACTACTATGTGTCACAAACGGGGAACAGGTTGGATGATGGATTTAGGGGGGCTCCAATGCAGTATGGATCCATCTTCTCAGGAATTTTTTGATTTGTAGCCCCACTATTGCGTAAGGGGTTTCAACTCAGCAAACCCCATCTTAAAAACGCTGCAAAGAAAATAGCTACAGATGCGTTCAATGCTGCCATCTCTAAAGCTACAACCCCGCGTGACCAGAATCAGGAAGGATCAGGCCTTATGGTATTGTCTAGGCAACTGCTTAAAAGACCCCTAGGGGCTAGACTACCTCTATATAAAAGAAGACGTATGAGAGCTAAGACCCCATCAAAACCTAGAGCTCGTGGTAAGAAGCGTTCAGCTAGCAAGAAGAGGAAGAAGTCGAATAGGAATATTTTCTAATATGGCGCTCCTACACCACAAGTCACAGGAATGTACAAAGTCTGAACTAGACCTATTTACCGCTCCTATGACACAACTGTCGCTAGAGCGATCAAACTATGTTGAAATACTACGACAATCAGCTCTGGCGGATGGCTCTCTTATAGTAATTCTGGGCGATGGGGATCAATACCTAGATCTTATCAACACCCTCTTACACTTGCGACTTAAAATCACGAATGAGGATGGTACAACGCTAGCTAACGCGGCACCTGTCGGGATTATAAACTACCCATCTAGCACGTTATTTTCCCAATGCGATGTCACGTTGGGGGACCGTATGATTACACAGTCGTGACTGCGTTTATCATAAACGACCAGAAACCTCTTGTGCACTGAGGCGTTGCGCAGTTGGAAGGACTTTTTATCATGCTGAATAGTATGTTGCAACGCTGAGAGTTCGCTTGCTACATCAGGATTCCGCACATAGTTTTCAACAAGGTTACACATATTGTCAAAATTAACACAGGTTGCGTTCTCATAAGTCTGTGTAATCCCTTTAGCTTTTAACACTGTCTTACCCCCTCTGGTGGTGTATGCGTATGGTGTATGTATAACTTTTAGGACCGGATGAGACCCAGGAATGAATGCTATCGCCTGATCCGTAAAATCGCCTAGTAGATTACCGAGTGGTAGGATGACATCATCGCCCTGTTTGGTTACACACACAAAAAGTCAGTGTCATGGTATAACACACGCTCACCCAATTTCTCCATAGCATCGAGCATCATTAACCGACCATATGTTGAAGTGAATGACGCTGTGAACACATTCACATTACCCGGTGCTGTAAGATATGCTTTGTTGTACTGCCATTGGATCATAATTACATCATCCGAGAGAAATGTAAAATGTTTCACTAGGTACTTGTTGGTAAATAGGTACTGGAAAAACTGCTGAGGATCACTAACCAGTGTGACGGTTGTTAAATGACTACGTTGTGCTAGCTTACCCCATAAAGCATTCAAAAAAAGCTTTGCAACTTGTCTTTTGGCTAGATTGAGAATGATTTTAGATGCGTCTAGCAACACCCCCTGCTTCTTGTGATACTCCCGGATGTAGGCCTGCTTGTCTGCTTCTGTGTGTATAGTGGTAGGATAGCCACTCGATTCCTGTTTACCGCATATGAAGCTCTTCATGTACGACTGAAAGATGGTGTTACTCTTTTTATCAAAATGCCATACCTCAATTATTTTACCCATAGTGTACCCTTGATCTAAAGCTCGCTGTAATTCGGGGGTTGTCCATATACCATGCAGAGCTCGTTCTTCATCGTGACTGCAGGACTGGTTATTCTCATCTGCGCATGTGCGGCATAGCGTGAACACTAATTTACTGGGTGTGGTTTTGAACAGTAGAACTGGGAAAACTCCTCTACGGGGAGATATAACGCATTGAATCAAACCATAGTAGCTGCGTACATCTGCAAAGTTGTCTGTTATGATGCGGGGGTGGCCTAGAGGATAATCAAACGTCATGTTACAGTATGGATACAGACTAGTAAAATCCACATAGTGAATTGTGTCGTCATCTTGGGCTGTGTAACAAAGCTGAATAGCGTTAACCCTCCCCCATACAGACTAGCACGCGGGTTGAATGGTTCAGGAGCATTGTAATCGTTCAGAAACGTTTGTACGTCGATATTAGTCTTTTTAACCGCATTCCACTCATGTTCCCACATTGTCACAAGATTTAAATTATACCTTGAACGTAAAGCTTCAGTGCGGTCAATAGTGGCACGATACATCTCAACAAATGGTAGCTTTGTAAGCGGGCATATGTCTGCAGGTTGGTGACATGTTTCACAACCATGAAAATAACACCCGTTGTATTCGAACGCTGTGTTAGACGCCTCTGAATAGCCATCCAGATGGTAGGGGCTGATTTGCTTTTCACCCGTTAAGCGTGTGTTGTATGAAACAATCAGATCTGTGACGTAACCACTCAAGCCATTGTATACTTGTACTTTGAACAATAATTATCCGGAGATAGTAGTGTATACTGTCTTTTTCTAGAAATCATGTTCTGAACACCTTCATACTTGCAGATGCTATAGTGATACAACTAAATGGGTCTACACCATTTCCCGCAATAATCTCCTGAAATTTGAGACAGCCTGTTCTCAGAATAGTTGTTCATACAACAGTGGTATGACTCCTTATGGAAATCGAACGTTTTACCCAGCGTTGTGGCGTACCACGTATCGAAGATGCATCTATCTTGTACTGACATACGCTCTAAACTGTAAGCCGCCGTTTGGTGTAGGGGCCTACACAGTCCAAGGTTGTCGCGGAGCTAAATTTGTGTGGAAAATACCCTTTAACACTATTCTGAAAGCCTAGAGCGGCTGGCATTTTAGCTAACCCCATGGTAAGAAAGCTTTATGAATCGATATTGCGTTGTTTGTATGCCTTGTCGACAATCAGCTAATAATAATCAGCTTTGGCGTTATCCCTTGAGCCGTTAAAACCTGTAAAATCAGATGTGAGTCAAAACCCTTAGCATTGTGTGCCACGATATTATACAATTTATAGCGGGGTTTTCGGATGTGTTTAAGGAAGTTTATAACTCACTTAACACCTCGGGCTGACCATGTTACCCCCCCGGCTGTTATGGTTGTAACGAGAAATGGTATGTCTTGATTATGTTCATCCGTAAAAGTTTCAAAATCATAAAATATGATTTTAGCTGTAGGTTGCGTGCTTTGCGGTAGTGGCTGAATGTAGCAAGCGTGTTCTTCCTCATTCAGCCCGACCGGGAGTGCGCCTTGACACACAGGGCAGTGTTTAGGCCTGCATTTGTGTGGTTTTGCATTCACTCTAGCTATGTAATCGGTTAATTAGCAATCTTTAAATTTTTTAATCTGATCGCACATACTAGCCCCCACAGCTGATTTAGAATTTGATTGGACTGTCTTTTTGGACTGAACCCCATACTGTTTTTCAAAACAGTATGGGGTTCTGCATGATTTATTACAATCTCTACAATACGTCCAATCTGGCTGTCTTTACACACGCTGCAGAGGTTGGGGCAACTATGTGTCGTGGCCTTGTTATAACCCTTATGACAATGATTACAGACATAGCTTGTGCCGAAGAACCCTGCAGGGTTTTTAATCCCCTAATAGTGATACTATTAGTAGCATGTATAACGGGTGCGGGTCATTAAGCCTGTCTGTTTTAAACTGCGTTAACATTTTCCCATATCTCCCTCTATTAAACACGATTTGTTTTTGCACGAGGTTCTCGAATGCGTTTGTCTGTAAACGCTACATCTGTGTCGGGTGTAAACCCCGCATCCGCCTGCAGTTTTTTCCCATATTCTAGCGCCATTTGATCTGTGTAATCAGGGTGTAGCTTTTTATATAGTTCTGATTTAAGGATACTAGCATATGGTAGGCGTGGGTTTGCACCCCCACAGGGTGACCGCACTAGATTTACCACAAACTCTATTTCACTGTCAGCTAGAAGGTGTTCTTTAGACTGCACAAGGCGTTCAAGTAGTGATTCAACGTCGTGGGTGCCTATATCGCCTGTATTGAGTATTAGTGATGCATCAGCGGTTATACCAGGAAAGCTTGAATGATGTCCCCGGGAAGAGCCTCTGCTCTAACCAGATCCAACGCTGCTTGCGCGGTGTTCACCACCCCGTTGTAGAAATCGGCATAATTAGCTATGTTAGAGGGGTCGGGAAGATTTAATAAATGTCTTATCTCGATATTATTAAATATTTTGCGACGTATAATAGTGGGTTGTGCGCCGCCCCCCTGCTGCACTGCCTCTTGGCTATCTAACTCATTCAGGTCCATAGCATTGCTATCTGAAAACCCTTCCTGCGTCTGTGAGTCCTCAAAAGACCCCAACTCGTTAGAATGCTCTGTGACCATATCAACATTATCAGAATCATCTGATTGCGTATTTAAGTCGATTAAATTAAATTCGGGTTTGACTGTTTCAAGCTATCATTAGCGCACGTCTGGGGGTTTGCTGTGGGTGTGGCTGTATCGTTTACATCGAAATCCGCACTGGTTAGACCGTCCAATAAAAATCTATCTTGAATTGTGAGCATAGCTCGGTTCCGGAGGGTCGTTAGCTTATGGTTTATTTGTGTGCGAGTGTACAAACCTAAATGGGCTATGTTTTTTATTTTTTTATCTTATTTTTTTTTTTTTATCTCTGATGTTACAACGTAGCACATACTCCGACGTTCTAGACTACCGCACAGTATACCTCAGACCTGCTTCGATGTCAACCATCCTATTGTCATGGCCGTCTAAGATAGCGTATATAACGTTTACATTTTTCGCGGTGTGATGCTGGTAGTGCTTTAGGCCCACCAAACGTTGTGCGACGCTAGCCCCTGGATAATAAAGCGTTACATCTATGTGAGTAGTGGCATCATTTAGCTGTTGAAGGGCTCTTGTGAGATAACTAGTAAACAATGTATTTCTGCATTTATACACAGGGGTGCAAACTTGTCACCTTTCGGCGAAATTCGCCTTTTTACTTTAATGTCATCCACACGAGTTGTGTAGATCTGCAATAAAATATTTTTTTTGGGGGGGGGGGGTCTACGTCTCATCGTATCTGCTTAAGCGTGAAACATTTTCTGTTCTGTGAATTTACTTTACTTGTTTCGCTCACCCTGCGTTATCGCGTCGTTCGTATATAGGTATCGATGAACACACTCATGGTAAGCAACCTGTTTTTGAAGTACCATAATTATGCTGGTAGTGAGGTTAGCTTGTCAAGTATATTTGTTGTACTGTAGCTAAGATAGTTTTGGCTCTTCATTGACCAGGCTTAGTACTGAGAAGCACCTTATTGTTCTTAAATATAATACGTTTGTATGTAATTTCGGGGCTTAAAAGTTTTCTGGCGTGGGCAGTTTTTTAAATTTGACATAGTTTTTGGAATATATTCTTGTGCGATGATAACCAGGCATTCCCTCGGAAATTCTGGCGCCTACAGTACCGTACTACAATACGGGCAGCCGCGGCACGTCGCCTGTCGTTTTTATCCGCAACTCGCTGATCAATAGCCTGTTAGTTAGTTCAGTTATCTTTTGTGAATTGGCACTATGTTACAGAAACTTAACTGAAGCCTACAACGCATGTGCTCGAGCGTGTGTATCGGCAGTGCCAGATTGTTTGGGATGACTGGTTTCCACCGTCATGTCTGAAAACATGCTCCTTTAACCAAACATCAGAAAAAAAATTATCTGCTAAGAGTTTGGATGAGAATTATGAGACAGCTGAGATCAAATGCATTATTTTACATTAATAATATAGTTCAAAATCAAATATCAAAAATCAATACATTTAATAACATTTTTCCTACCCGTCTCTTCCTATAACCCACTGTCAAAAAGCAACAATATGAATCATGTATTGTTTATTTGTATCAGTATAATACATGTTCTGTTTAATAATTTCCATATTTCGTGAATTCAGTTTCTCTTGTAATCACTGAAAATATTTCAAGGTCAGAAATTGAACTTGCTTTAAGCCTTGAAGCACTTTGAGTTGCCATTGTGTATGAAAGGTGCTATAGTTTTGCCCATTATAGCTAGGTTAGCAACACATGTAGCCTTGATTTACCCACGTCAATCTGATCATTTATTGTTAGCACTGCTTCATATTTGATGTCCCCCTTAACATTACTTTTGTTGATTAATTCCAAGGTGAGTTTTTTCCCTAATATAATGCTATAATTGACTGTAAATCCACATTTCAAAGATTTTTTCCCAGGGGGCATAACCCTGGACCTCTGTTTTAGTTTGTCACCTTTTTCACTAGTGATGAGTTTGCACCCCTGTATACAAATCTAGACTGTTCCATACACTGCGTTATGTATTTAATAATGTTAGGGTCGCACCCATCGGGTGCTAGGTCGTTCTTCTCGGGCCTGGAGGCTGATGAGGGTGATGTCTTTAGTTGTTTCATGGTTGGTTGGCGCCTGTAGATTAAAATATACAAAATAATAAAAAATCTGTTAAATGTGATGGAAAAAGAAAACAAATGTTAATATCTACACACCTTGTGTCAGATGTTTTTTCTTGAATAGCCACTTTTTCTTTTTTAGGGGCGGCTGTGTAAAAAATAAAAATATTATACCTGCTTATATAGCGAGTGCAGCACTGCTGATCTGCTCCATTATGACAGTTCTGTAGTGATTTCCGGGGGTGTGTCTATGTGGACGCTGGCAATAGCTGTTATATAGACCACGTAATACACATACAGCTAGACCGTATAGCCGCAGCTCCACACTTGCTTATTTTAACCTAACGCTTTGTTTTTTTTATTGTGCAAATAAAAAACATTTAGATGGAGTCAAACCGTTCGCGTCGCAAACAGAGCTGGTGTTTTGATGTGTAAAACATTTGTATTTCACAGATATGTGTACAGCATGGTAAAATCTCTGCATTATTTCGATCACATTTGCAGTATTACATCCATAAGACCGCCGTAGTCGATTGCCGAGTGTGGCTTCGTTGCTCACTATATCCATCCCAGCTCGTATAATCAAGTGTTTTTACATGAACAGCTGTCCACTGAGTATCTGGTCACACACAAGCTCCCGGGGTGAAGTATTTCAGCTCTGATCCATTCAGAGTATGTTGTTGGATTGTGGAGGATATTGAGCCATCTTGACACACAGTGAAACATATCCATGTAAGTTTAGAGTGATGTGTGGTATTTGCATATCGTTGAAATCTGGCATTGTTTGGTTTTGTTGTACTGTGTAAAGCAGTATTTCTTCGTTCACGAAAGTGTAACCGTTTTCTGTAATCTGACAGAATGAAACAGTTATGCCTGGTCATCCCAGATGTTTTTCCTGCTGGTGTAGACTCTTTAAAATATTTCACACTTGTAGATGTTCTACGACCCACCTATGCAGCCATATGCATAGGAACACAAGGGTTGCTGGTCGGACTAGCCTCTATTGCTTAGACAACTGAATGCGTCACACATACCCGCTGTTTATACCCTCACAGTATACACACACACACATCCACACACATGCACACCGGCGACATAAGATATGGACCCCCCTCCTGTGAGACACGAATATGTGGCTTCAAAGAACAGCACCCCTGAATCATGAATAGCTTTTTATCTTACCATAAAATAAATAACCCCACATTTAACAGCTGCAGTGCAGACAGCTGCGAGATTCGCACCTCCGTAACACACCCACCACTTTTGGCATGTCAAAGCCCCGACAGACCACGATCATAAATAACTTTTTATCTTTTACGATACCAATAAAATAAATTACAGAATTTTAACAGCCGCACAATTTCACATAAAATGATATGCGAGTCGACCTTATTAAAGAAGAAAAATTTTTTATAATCCACATTTTATAACTCTTATGAAAAAACTAATTATTTAATCCAAAATATATTTTTTAATATTGTTTTGATATTAATTAATAACTGTCACTTTCTGTAGAGCTAGTTTGATGGAAATCGCAGTGTTATACTTTCTCAGGTGCACCAGCCCAATGAAGGGGTCCATTAGGCCAGTGCACCTGAATTCAATATCTTAGCTAAAGAAGCTAATTGGAGGCTGATATTCAGTATTTTGCACCTTTTCATGACTGCCTATTGATGTGTGCAAGTTTCAAGCCGATCGCACAAAGATTTCTATTTTACATAGTTCAATTTATTTATATAGCCCTTAATCACATTGCAGTCTTAAAGGGCTTTACAGCCTACATTTCGCATGGAAATAAACAACACCCCCTTTACCTGCTCCTCCCCTGGGCAAGGAAAGTTCAAACTTCACCAAACATGCGCAAATTGTTGACAATGATTAGGAGGTCCCTTGCTGAATTTACATGCTTCTGGGACATTCCTAGCCTGACATGTGCCCAAAAAGAACATTGCCTAATTATCCC
>JAODTR010085797.1:2288-14389 GCA_025399935.1 Amblyopsis rosae | reverse complement strand
GACATCTATTTTGGACACACATTTTAATTTCCACACCAAGAAATGTGTTAGCCTACCGGAACACAGAGCGGCCGAAAAGTTTTGAAAAACCGATCGCGGGTTTTGAGCAAAAACCGGCCGGTTCCGATTTGTGTCCGGTCAATCGGTGCATCTCTATATAAAATAACTCCGCAACCACACCAACTGTGTAGTTTAAAATGGTGACATATCAAATATGTGTGTGTGTGTGCATGCGTGCCAGTACTAGAGTATCTCTTCAGCCACCTGTGAGCAGCTTACATAGCACACATAAGGCATGGGTCAGCCCACCACGAGGGGAGCATGGCTCCGCACGATCTACGCTCGCATAATGGTTAGACGCTGAGCCCCTAAACTCTGAGGGGGGATGGGCGGGGTCTTTGATTGGCTTAAAGGGCCCCGGAGGTGGGCTGGTACCTGTTCATATGACAGTATGGGACTCATCTGAAAAGGTTCTCATGAGCAGGGGCCTGGAAGACCGGGAGACCCCCGCGCCCGCCTCAACCGGCTTTTTCTGGAAGGGTGAGGCAAGAAACACCAATAGCATCACTACACAGACAGACAGACAGACAGACAGACAGTCTCTCTCACATGCACACGTGTTGGATATGACGAATAAATGTAACGCGTACACACAGTAGTTGGCGGACTACCTTTTTTCACATCAATTAGTACCACACCTGAACATATATACACATACACGCACACTTCCCAGTGACACACAGAGGTTGTGTGCGTGTGTGGGGGGTTCATAGTGGCTGGTGTCTCATGCAGGAAAAGCTTGGATCATTTGCGTGCTGCATAAACTGCGTGGACATGCAACGGCAGCAGGCACTGGACGAGCACAGTCAGCTAATGATGTGTGTGTGTGTGTGTGTGTGGGGAGGGGGGAACGTAATGTGGTACACAGCCTGAGATGAACATGGAAGATGCTTTCAGCAGGGACATCTGGTCCTCCACAACCCCACAATGCAGTCAGCCCTATGCATGCATGGGGTCCCCCATACCCCCCCAATTGTGTTTTATAGCAGCTATGGCAAGTCTTACCCTGCATTCACACCGCCGACGTATTCAACTCGCAAACCGCTTGATCGCTGACGGGCTGTCGACAATGCCCTCTATAGCCTCCAAAACGCCAGCGACAACCAGACATAGCGTGAGGTCTACCGTATCATATCAAACGTATAAATGGTGTGCATTCCCTCCAAAATGTTGATCTTTTTGAGGGAATGCACACCATTTGTGCGTTTGATTTGTTTAAATGTCTGCATAAATACTACATTTTGTCAAGTATAAACTATTCCACTATGGACCGTGAACAGGAAGTAGTTAACAGCGAGGGATTTTAAGATAGCCATCGGACAGAAGATGCAGAGAACATCTGTCCTGCCATTGGTAGTCGCCGAACTCCAAATAAGCATGAATTGCTGAAAATGTGCATAATGTTGAAAAGCTTTCAACTCCTGTCGCCGGGCGACTTTGTCGCCGAGCATAGCTCCGCCGGGCTGTTGTCGGGAAACACTGGCGTCCGTTCTAAATTAGTTGGAACGTGCCTTTTTTGTGAGCTGAACACGTCGGCGGTGTGCACGCAGGTTTAGGGTCTAACAGAAAATGTGCTACTATAACCAAGAGTGGCGGTTGCTTCCAGCCTATTGCCGTGGTTCTCACATTCTGAGCCACAGCCCCCCCATACACCACACCCCAGCTACAATGACTCACTCATGTTCCTAGCACAGCATATCGAAATAGAAATATATAATATATGGCTTCATTTTAGTGAGTGACAGAGTGGGGGAGGATATCCTGACCCACTGTTTGAGGACCACTGGCTTATTGCATACTGTACCAACCCTACTAAATCAGAGGGGATTGGGGTGAAGCTACTGTAAGAGTATGAGGGCCAGCAGCAAGGAGGGCTGGAAACCAGGGAAGGGAGGTGAGAAAGAGAGAGAGAGGGAAAGAGAGAGACAGAGAGAGAGAGAGAGGGCGAGAGAGAGAAAGAGAGACCTCAGTCACTCCAGGTGAAGCTGTGAGTGCTGGCAGTTTGCGACAGCATGAAGATAGTGGACGTCCCCGAGGAAGGAAGCCGATGCTTCATCTACGGCGCGTCCAGGAAGCAAGGGAGGAGGAGAGGAGCAGATAGATAGCAACAAGGGTGAGACAGAGGGAGGAGGGGATAGAAAACATGAAAGACTAGACGCTAGGAAGATAAAGAGATACAATAGCATTAAAAAGGTTAAGGAGAGCTTTAGTCTAAGGGTTTAATGAAACGTTAACCTCTTACACTGGCTACACAGTAGCTACAGTAGCAATGCCTTTAGCTGGCATATTGTCAATACAAACCATCCTGGACCTATTACAGTGTATGTAGTATACAGACTCATCAACGATGGCATCCAGAATAGTTTCCAGGACAATTGTTTAGATATTCCGTGGCAACCATTTATGGACTGGAGCGTTTTTGTTCTGCCTTTGTGTGTCCATTTGCGCTAACAATTCCTAAGGGCTGGAGACAAAGCATGTGTGTCTGGAAGGGCAGATTAAACCATTGTGTGCTTATAGCAGGTTTGAATGAAGAGTGGGTGGATATCCAGAGAACCATGTAGGAGCAGTGGGAGTCAGTACAGCAGTGCCTGCTGTGGACACTGAGTTAACACGTGTGTGTGTGTGTGTGTGTGTGTGTGAGAGAGCCCCATCTGACCTGGTGTGTGTGCGTCAGCCCCATCTGACCTGGTGTGTGTGTGTGTGTGTGTGTGAGCCCCCTCTGACCTGGTGTGTGTGAGTGTGCGTGAGCCCCCTCTGACCTGGTGTGTGTGTGTGTGTAAGCCCCCTCTGACCTGGTGTGAGTGTGAGTGTGAGCCCCCTCTGACCTGGTGTGTGTGAGTGTGAGCCCCCTCTGACCTGGTGTGAGTGTGAGCCCCTTCTGACCTGGGGTGTGTGTGTGCGTGAGCCCCCTCTGACCTGGTGTGTGTGTGTGTGTGTGTGTGTGAGCCCCCTCTGACCTGGTGTGTGTGTGTGTGAGCCCCCTCTGACCTGGTGTGTGTGGGTGTGTGTGTGTGTGAGCCCCCTCTGACCTGGTGTGTGTGTGTGAGCCCCCTCTGACCTGGTGTGTGTGTGTGAGCCCCCTCTGACCTGGTGTGTGTGTGGGGCGCGGCGCCTGCGTAGCACCACTAGCAGGATGTCTGGCAGCAGGCTCAGCAGGATGAGCAGGATGATGACCAGCCAGGCCGACACGGAGCTCAGCATGTTGGCGAACACAAAGTACAGCCGCTGCTGCTTCAGGAAGGGCCTGGGGGAGGGGCACGCGCACGCACACACACACGTTAAGACTTGGGTGTGTTGGGCTGGGATGACACACACCAGAGAGTTCCCCCTCCCCCCAACACATTTCAATGGTAGTGCATTTAAACAATACCAGTGAATCCCAGAGCACGCATGCTTTACACAGTACATTTATCATAATCAATAAACCACACACACACACACACACACACACACACACACACACGCACGAGCTGGACGAGGCAGGTTTGTTCCTGACTGGCCTCTCTCACCATATGATGCCCCCCCAGAAGAAACTGAAAAACACATAGAAGGCCAGGGAGCCCCAGATGACAAAGTGGTTGATCCAGGTCCAATGCCTGGTGTCCAGAGCCAGCTGTGGGGGACAAGCACAGCGTTGATCAATTACATGGGGAAACCACTCAAAACAACCCCCCACACCCCAGCTAATGAGTTATGAGATTAGTCAAACAGGAGAAGCCGGAAGGGTTGGCCGTGATCCACTATGGAAACTCCATTAATCTCACACACACCTTAAGGGAAAATACTTAAGCAACGTGAAGTAATTACCTTCAGCGTGACAGTGAAGACAAGTACAGTGAAGACGATGGTTCCGTACGACCAGTTCCCGAACACCTGCAATCAAAAGCGAGACGAATGAGCGCATGAGGGCTCGGTTGCTTAGCTACGTGGGTGAATGATGGCAAGCCTACCTGGCCGTTATCCTGCAGGGCCGGGTTGCTGAACAGGTAGCGGACACCGAAGAAGAAGAGTAGGCCGTGGAAAATCCCCAGTACGGTCCAGTAGAGGAAGGGCCTCCACCGCAGCATTGCATTTTTGGCAATCTCCCTAATACAAAGAGGAAAATCAATACATAATCAATTTAAGTAAATATTCCTGTCTAATCAGAGCCTGACAGAAATCATGCTAAATCACTGGGAAGTCTAACACTGTATCAGGCGCACTGTAGCCGCTGTACAGTACGACTCCAAACCTGGTAGGATCACAGGTCGGCCACGTGCGCTCCCACGGTGTACCTGTAGAGGGTAGCATTGTCCAGCAGGACCTCCATGCAGATGTGTTGCTCCAAGAGGCTGAAGGCCAGGATGGGCATAGAGGTGAAGCAGATGTTGTACATTGTCAAATAGGCTGCGTCGTACAGGGGCTGGGGAGGATGGCAGGAGGGATGGAGGGGGGGGTTAATTTGATATAAAGGATAGGACGCTGCATCACACACACACACACACACACACACACACACACACACGTCCCGTCTGACTGTGGTAAAGAGCCTTTATGTACGATTACACCTGATGCATCAGGAGATGAGTCAGGGAGGGTCAATCAGGGGGAAGGAGGGGGTAGTCGTGGCTGTAGGGGGACACTGTGGTTCGTTGCAGGGCACCCATCAACCCCCAGAGCTCCTGGCACATACTTACTTGCTGTGAATAGCCACAGAAGAACTGGTACAAGAACTGAGGTAAGATGAAGCAGAGGTTCTGAAAGCAAAATGGAGAACCAACAGACACGTGATTACAGGTGTTGAATATTTTATTTAGTGCTACATTATTAGGCATGTCAAGTCTAATGCCCCAGGTAAAAAGTGTAACTGCACCCTAAAATCGTTTTTGTGTGTGAACTAAATAAGATGGCACCATGATGAGACACATAAATGGTGTTAATATTCCCGTTTTAATAAAAGTCAGATGTGCGTTCAGAATTGACGAACGTGTTTGCTTTGAACATGACATTTGAACGTTTTGCGTGTAATTTATTGGAACAATAATTAACCTTAGGAGTAAATAGATTTCAACGGTCACCCTTCGTCCAGCGTCAATGTAGACCTCAGACCCTTTTGTTTGTGTTCGCAGCGAATTCAAAGCAAACAACATTTTTTTAATGTGTTCGCAAACATTTGCAAATACAAAAAAATTATACAGTACACCAATTATGAAAGTGTCTCTACACGTCATATCCGTTACACATTGCCCTCATCCACTCATGCATCAGTCAATTGTGTGACAGTATTAGAAACCACGTATACACTTCTCACTAGTCTGCCACCTACCTTGTAAAAGAAGTACTGCACCAGGTGGGCAATGCGCACATAGTAGAGGTGCCCGTGTGCCAGTAGGAGCTTCTTGAGGTGCTTCAGTTTTGGGACGGCATAGTCGCTGTTCCTCACTGCCTGTCGGCCCTCTTTACCCTTAATCCCTACGACACCAAGGACATAATTAAACGTAATGCGTCCACTGGAAACAAAAACCTTCCTTTGAATTAAGGCAACACTTTCAGAGATCCCTGAGTCAGCTCTGGCATGAGAGGTTCATACCGATGCCAACGTGAGCTTCCAGAATCATGCTGACATCGTTGGCTCCATCTCCGATGGAAAGGGTGATGGGATTGCCTTTGGAGTTCTTCACCATCTTCACAATCTAAAAATTAAGACGGGGCAAAAAATACAATTACCATCACTGAGCCCCCCCCCACCATTATAATTTAATTATAAACCGTTTTGGTTTGGCACTACAGTAGCGGTAGACTATCTACATTTTGTAGCGTACCTAATGTAGATCAACGTTATCTCAATCTTTGGTTAACATTTACAGCCTTTAGCAATTAAAGCAGATAACAGTCAGTACGTTTGTCGATAGAAGAGATCGTACACCAGTTGTTGTAGGCAACCAACCAACAGCAGTTAGCATGCCATCAGGGCTAGTTAGATGTCATACATGTACAACATACATCATCTAACAAACCAGGACATAATCGCTAGAAGCATACACCAAGTGCCAATATTCTTCATATAATAATAATAATAATAATAATAATAATAATAAAAAAAGAGCTTAACAAGGACAGGACAAAGTAGGGATTGTTGTGCTTGAGGTAAAACACACACGGCCGCTCTTTAAGCCACAGACCTGAGCCTTTTGCAGCGGTGCCATGCGACAGCACAGCACGGCCGTGCAGTTCTGACAGATCTGCAGGAAAAGGCTCTTGTAGCGGCTGCTGCTGCTGGAGTCTGGGGATGACGTAAACACCAGGGACAGAGTGGCTCCGTCCACGATGAAGCCATAGTCGTGGTTGGTGGTGGACCAGCTCCTTCATGACACACATACGGGTCAGTTTAACAGACACGACAACATGCTGTATCTAATCTAGTGGGACATTAGTTTGTTGCATTTGAACTAGTGCTGTACTAAACGATTATTATTTTTTTGTCGATTAATCTAGCAATAATTTTTCAGATGAATCGGATAACTAAATTATCAGTAATATAGATATCCATTCAATGCCATAGGGTGCTCCCTCAGTAGCTTTGTTCCCCACATTGACAACAGTGTTGTGCAGCCTGCACCACTTTGTGTTCCTCATTACAAAGCCAGGGCAGTGTAGAAACACTAGATTGTTTTCAGCATGTACAGAGAATGGGCAGCTAGCAGACCATGAGCAGATATTTGCTTAACTTCACAAAAAGTGTTACAATCACTGACTACATCTTTAACTGGTTTTAATATTTTAACATAAAATCTGCAAGAGCTTGTTAAAAATGAATTAAGTGCATTATACATTTAGCAAACAACAAAATAAAGTGAAATTCAAATACATTTCAGGAATACCGAAACCTCGACCTTGATACAGTATACTGTAGACAGTATATCAACTATTCTCTATGTAAAGATATAGTGGAGTTACAGTGTCCTGAGCAGAGAACAATATCACAATCCCTGTGTGTGTGTAATCCAAGCTCCTCTGTTCTTTGTTTACATGCCGGGGCCGGCCACTGTGTGCATATTAGGGCGTACTCACACTTGGCCCAGTTGCCTTGAGCCGTGCCCGAGCACGATTGTCGCCCCTCCCCACTCCCCCGCTGGCCTGCTCTCACACTGCAGTAAACATTCAGGGCCAGGGCAAGCTCACTCCAAAACATAGGTTGGCTACTTGGTTTCAGGACAATTATTTTGTCCACATAATCGTTCCACTGGAATATGTCCTTGATGTCTGATGAGCTACCAGATTTACGGAGTGCATCCCGTACCTTCACATACTGAGCACGCAGTTTTTCATCTTTTGCAAACACTGCTCACTGGTTCATTGATACCCGCGAGTAAGTATAGTTCTTGTGTGTTGTATCCAGTTGCTCCTGAATAATTTCGTCTGCACTAATTTCCAATAAACATTGCACTGCTGCCTTAGACCAAAGGGTTCCTTTTTCCGCCATGCTGTTTGCAATATTTATTTTGGAACTGTCGCGTCGATTACTTCAGTTCCGTGCTCGGACAAGTTTGGGATCACACTGATGCATACTGCGCCCGGGTCCAACCAAACCGTGCCCTGGCGCACCTCTTTCAAGTGGGCCACGGCACGGTTAAGCACGCCGCGCCCGGGCACGGTACGGACCGCACTTTAAGGTCAAACGAGCTTGGGCACGGTTTAACTGGGCCAAGTGTGTGTGTGTGTGTGTGGCCCACCCACGGAGCGTTTGGTCTGCGATGCCAGTGCTCTACTGCGCCATCTAGTGGCAGAAGATCTCAGCACAGCAACAGAGAAGCCAGTCAAAGCACAGGGCCCGTACCTGGTGAGCCCTGCCTTGGCAGGCGGGGCGTCCTGCACGGCCTTCTTGTGGTACTCCAACAGCAGCTCGTGCAGGCGCTCCTCGCGCCGTCTGCCCCCGTCCTCCAGGGTGCGCACAGTGAGCTCCAGCAGCTCCGTGCCCCTCTGGAACAGCCGGCAGGCGTAGCACGTGGACTTGGCCGTCTCCATCTTGTCGCCCGTCAACACCCACACCTTGATGCCCGCTCCCTGCAGAGCCTCCATGGTCTCTGCCGCCTCCTCCTGGAGCCTGCCAGGAGGAGGAGGAAGAGGGAGACCGTAAAGATGAGAAATCGTAGCAGGAGCTACTATCAGAGGTGTGTTCAAATTCATATGTGTACTTACGTTAAAATGAGCACGTACGTGGACGACACCCAGCTCTACATCTCAATCAAGCCGAGCTCACCCCCCCCTCCGCCTTATCTCCCTCACCAACTAACTTCATGTCATCCAGAGCTGGATGACTTTTAACGCCCTAAAACTCAACAACAGCAAGACTAATGTCCTGCTCATTGGCTCCAAATCCACCCTTTCCACACAAGACAAGCCCAGCCTTATCATTGCCGGTCTTCCCATCCCACTGTCAACCATGAAAAGTCTTTGCGTCATTTTTGATAACTCCCTCTCATTCGAATCACACATCGAAACCATCACCCGGGCATCCTTCTTCCACCTCTGCAACATATCTAGACTGTGTCCTTTACACTCATACTCAAGCACTGAAACCCTCATCCACGCCTTTGACACTTCCCGCCTGGATTACTGCAACTCTCTTCTCTCTGGCATCCCAACCAAATACATCAATCGCATCCAACTAGTTCAGAACTCTGCTGCCAGGATCCTCTCAAACACAAGGACAACAGATACCATTTCAGATTCAACTTAATTGGCGTCCTGTACAATTCTGTATTCAATTCAAGACTCTCCTCCTCACAAACCAGGGCAGTAGAGACATTTGTCAATAGTAACATCGATATATTCCATCACAGTTCAGTGCTGTTTTTAATGAAGGTGTAGTTACTCTCACTTTATGAGAACTCAAAAATGTTAAGAGCTTTAAATTGTAACTACCTCCTCAGACCACTTGTGTGTGTTCGCAAGTGTTAGCGGTGAGCTCAAAGCCTTCGTTTGCCAATTGGAACACGGGTTCCTCTGGTTTCTCACATTACGTTCTGTATGACAGCGAGCCCGTCTTTCTGTTTGATAAATAACAAAGCTTTCAGGACGTCATGAAGACTTCAACAGCCACTCAAGCAGTTGGTTGTAATTTCAAGATTAAAATTAAAGTGGATGAATTGGACAGATCAATATTGTGAAACTACATGGACATTTTCTATTGGGGGAAACCAACAACAATGCTTTCAACAGGATAGTGACTGGCACCCACCTGTCCTCCACAGCGGTCGCTCCGAGGAGACTCATGCCCGTCTCCACCTGGTTATACACCGCCATCAGCTGCTCCTCTCGGTCCTGCAGGGCCAGCATGGCTTCCCTCAGGCCTGCGTCTGCCTGGGCGTACTCCTCCGCACTGAGGTGCTTGTAGGCCACGCACAGCGTCCGGTAGCCTTCCTGCGCACCGGGAGCGTCCACGGACACTTAGCACTTAGCTTAGCACAAGGCTGGAGCCCATTGCTTACTTCACGAGGGTAGTGCCCTTCGTTTCGGTGGTGTGTTCTAGCTACAGTATGCTGAATCAAACATACCATATACAGGGGTGGATCTTAAGGATGTTTGGCACTAGCCAGCCGGGCAAGTAGACCAAGATGTCTACTAGCCCGGCTAAAACGTTGCTAGCCCTGTAACTCCATTTACGAGTAACGCAAGAGTAGTTTCTAAAAGTGCTTTCTATATTGCCTGTGTTTTACCAGTATGTTAAAGTTATGTCTCTGCAGAATAGCCTATTACATAACTCCTAGAATGACAGAACTTTTTAAAACTTAAAGAAGGTTACCCACAAATACAAAGTTTAAGCAAATTGGCAGTGTCATGGTAGGTTATTATGCACACACACAAAAATATACTAGCCTATGTTATTATTATATAGTGTAGACTATTAAACAGTTATAATGCACCAAACATTAATGGAACTGATTTCATAAGGCCACCATAGCCTACAGTAGCCTACCTGTTATATAGGATAGCACTGATTCTTAGCCCCCCGCCAGTAGGCCTATTATATAACAGAGCACTGAGCTACCATTTCTCTGTACCAGAGAAAACTGAAGAAGATTAGGCTGTATTTCCTAATTTCAGCCAAGAAATCATTGGCTTTGTGGATGGGCAGACAGCAGTATGTTCTGAATTCCGAATGCCGCATAGACACGCGAGACACTGAGATAATCACAGCCGTGCTGATAACAGTACGCTAATGTGACTCCTGTAGAACTATACAAGTGGTCTTATTTATTAATAAGAAACAAGAATAACATTGTATTGTACAGTACAGGTCAATATTTGTACATTAGCCTGTAGCTTATTGACTTCGGTTTATTACTTTGGGTCTGCAACACTGCAGACAATTATTTTGTAACAATAATAATAAGATACGTTACTCCATTGTTTATAGCCTAATGTACAGTGAGCGGTGTGTCGGCTAAAGCTGGATGCTTGTGCTATCCGCTAGTTGTTATAGTCTTCAGCATAGCTTGTCTGTTGCTTTTAATTCCGAAATCGAACTTTTCGAAGTGTGTTATTAGGATAGTGTGCTGAGCATATGTTAAGTCCCAGACCCGCAGCAGAGAATAGACTCCCTGCTCAGATCGCATGTTAATAGAATCTTTTTTTACCATGCCAACATTTAATAATTTAACAAATATTGTCACAATTATTATTTTTAGTAGTTCCTGGAGACATCTTGATTAAAAGAAGGCATGTTCCAGCTCATATAGCACCTAACCAGAAGCGATGAGACCCGTTTTACAGAATGTGGAAGTTCCGTCTGCTACCACAGAATGCTAAACTTCCTCTTACATTTGTGTCTGTTAACTTTTTGTCACGTTAACTTATTAAACATGCACATTCAATAGGTAGGCATAGCAGACACACAGCTCCTGCCCCTGTCAGAGGATGATGGTCTGAAGTATAGTGGCCCGAAGGTAGTTCAGTGACTGCCTTCTAAATAAATCCTTAAATAAAAAGCTCACATGTGCCAAATGCTGTGACATCATCCTTGAGCTATCTAGGTGTACCAGGCTATTTATGTTCGTTTGTGGGCTTGGTGAAAATGTAATCTAGTGTAATCAACAGTGCAGAAAACAAACATACACCCATACTGGTATGGAGGCCGCTAACACTATACATCACCCACCGTAGCGTTGCGTTCCACGTGCATGCGTATGTTCTCCACCTCCTCCTGTCTGACCCGGGGGAAGATGGAGGAGTCGGCCCCCTTACAGAACAGCAGCGCGTCTCCTGAGTGAATTACACACAAACACACACATGCCATAAGTACACAACACATGGCCAGTACATTTGTACGGATTGTCACAGTTCACCACAGTGAAGTTAACAGTAATCCCAGCTCACCTGATTTGGATCGGACTATTACACTCATTCTCCTTCTCACGGGGTCAAAGTTCAGCACATGAAGGAGCTCATACCTTTAGGGAATGATTATTGTATTATATCCATAATCAGCAAAAAATGGAATACGCTGAGTGCATTTATAAAACCAGATACATTAGGAAGTCCTGACTTACATTTCCACATCATTGTTCCTGTTCATTATTTTCATTTGTTTGCTCTCAAGACCAAGGAACGTGAAGCCATACCTGCAGGTGGAGAAACATTGTGGACAATTAGCAAATCATACCCACCACTTACCCAGAGATACAAGCTAGATCATATAGCTTGTGTCATTTAGCCTGTTAACATGGGAACCTTTAAATGTAAAACTGCTCAAGTCTAAACCTACTTTAAATACTGAATTCTTATCTTTAGCTAACAGAACAGAAAAATAACCTTTACATTTACATTTTTTACAAGCACATTAAACTTATCTTGGACATTCTTCCCCAACAATATTTAACCAGAACAGATCACTGCAAATCTGGGAAATACAGCACAGCAATAACTGTCTATTGAGTTTAAGTGGTGTTATCTACAGTATGTGACTAGACCATTACTCCATGTGTTCTCATACAGTAAGAGACTAGACCAGTACTCCTTGTGTTCTCATACAGTAAGAGACTAGACCATTGCTCCAT
>JAODTR010085786.1:0-14389 GCA_025399935.1 Amblyopsis rosae | reverse complement strand
TCATTTGAGGAAAGAATGTGAGTTTTCATAGAAAACATGAAATTGTCTGGGTGACCCCAAACTTTTGAACGGTAGTGATATATATCTATATATAGTAAATATAGGGTTATGTGTTCTCTTCTGGCAGTAGTACAGGACACACTAAGCCCCTAGTGGGAAAAGATGCACATCACACAATACTTCAATAATTTCTTCAATTCCTTCCATGTTCCTTGGTGTGGCAGGACAAAGCAGGGCAATACATAACGACACAGACAAAACCACACGTTTATTTAACAGACGTGAAACAACTTTGTGGCATATGCAATTCGCTTTTCTCGATAAGCAAGATGGCAGACGCTCCATTGACTGTGGCCATCGTAACCTCTAACACACAGAAAAACCTAGACCCGGAGTCTCTGCGAGGAAGAGCGCTAGCCACAAAAAAGCCAGGAAGATGGTAACCCAGTATTCATACAGCATAACCTGGTTGGCCTGTAGCACCATGGCAACACAGTAGAGGAAGTCATCATCCTCATAGAGGCAGAGGCCTTCCTGTGTCTGTGTTGTGGTGTAACTGGACACGTGTGTGTGGTCTGCACGTCATGTGGGGTCGTGTCCTGTGGGCCCACATACTGCACTGCAGCAGCAGCGGTTCAGACCCCATGGTAAAAGCAATAGCATTGCATGTGCGCGTGTGTGTGTGTGCGCATGTGTTGTCCTTGCATCTCTAATTATGGATTACAGAGACCCATAATGATTGTGTGACCATACAGTGATGCACATACCCATTCACTTCACAGGCAATGTTTGATGGGTGTGTGTGTGTGTGTGTGCGTGCGGTCATGTGTGTGTGTGTGTGTGCGCGTGTGTAGGCATGTACAGTATGTACGGACTGGCAACAACTCTGTTCCACCACTGCTCAGAATGAACGCATTGTAACGACGAGAGAATGCGGTCACGCGTGCGGGTGTGTGTGCGACACAGGTGGGGCGATGGCTACTCACTTCCTCCCAGAGGAAGTCATAAATGCACCCGCCTGGCTTTAACTGCTGCTCTTCCCCACATTTAATGACTGCCACACTATTATAATGGCTTCAGAGAAGAAGAGGAAGGTCGAGAGACAGGATGAGAGAGTGAGATGCATAACGCAGGCCGCAGCAACGCGAAATAGAAAACTTAGTTAAGAACTAAAGTGACTTGTTCCTGTGGGAGTTTCCCGGCGGCATCCAGCCTTTCTCACAAGCTCTGATAATTAAGGGGCTTCTGAAGTCTGGTTTTCACTCCCCCGAGGTGGTGCACCTGTGCCAGGCTATGAAAAGAGGGAGGGGCTCCCTGATGCAGCGCAGCCATGGTGCTGCTGGGAAACAGAGCAGGCGTGAGGGTGTTTGCTCTAAATCAGCTGCTAATCGCATGACCAATACTTGAGCAGCAGTGTTCTCCCAAGATAAATAAGCTGCGCTGATTTCTTCCAGGCCACAGCAGTTTCATATTGTGAAATCAATTCAATTTAAGTGTTCAGTTTAAGTTTAATTGGCACTGCCAATGCAACTGTGTTGCTACAGCTGAAAAATAACCCATGATGGTAGCGAAAGAGCGAAAGAATGAGCAAATTGAAATGAAAAGAGAGAGAGAGCATGGAAGAAATTAACAAACTAGACAAAATACAGAACAAACAAATTAGTTAGAAAGAAAGAAAGAAAGAAAGGAAGAAAGGAAGGAAGGAAGAATGGCCACTGGCCTCACCATTGGTGTCTCAGAGCTGAGCAGAGGTGAGAGGGGAGCGGCAGGTGTAGCATCACAATCGATGTTCAAGGCTCCCATAGGCTCTGGCCACTTTCAGCAGTAGAATGTATGCATTGTCAACACACTGACTATAACCTTTTCAAGGGTGAGTTAGTGGGCGGGGGCCCAATGAAAGCCTCTATTGAGGGAAAGGCCTGCAGTGCATGACTGCCACAGGTGTGGAGAGACGGTAGCCTGAGAGGAGCTTTATCTGGGTGTGGAAGATTGTTAGCTTTACTTCTGGGGGATTTCACTTTTGCATATATATATATATATATATATATATATATATATATATACACAGTATATATATCAGGCAATTTGTTATTCATTCCTGATTGACTGTCTGAATGCTTCAATGGTAATGTATGTGCTGGACCGTATGCATTTGAATGATGGTCAGCAGAGAGCAGCATTGTTCCTAAATGGGGAGTCATGGGATCCATTTGGCCCTGGCCAATCAGCTTAAAATGCTGCCTCGCACTGTGTAAAGGCCTTCAGCAACTGTGTCCATGGGGACATTAACAAATGGAGGTTTATTGAAGATAACATTGGAGGGAGATAGGGGGAATAATAGCTGTGAGAAAAAGACAGAAGAAGAGAAAGAAGCAGGTGTACAGATGACGTTTAAGAAGCTAAATATAGCCGTGTGCAGATAACAATGCCTTTAGTGGCTGCACAACTATGTGTTAAAGGGAGAGTCCACAAATGACACTACTGTGATGCTGTCACCTGGCCTTGAGTCAAGCTGATGTCCATCTGCATGTGGTCATGATCTATGCAACCTCGGCCTGCTGGCACAGCAGATCAAACTAAAGGAAGATATACAGTGACTTCCGTTCCGGAAGTCTTTAAAACGCCGATGTCGACGTGAAATGTGCGAACGCTCCAGAGTCGCGCTGTGTTCACGTGTTGTTTGTAAGTGTGTGTGTGTGTTTGTGTGTCTACGCCTGTGTATTTATGGGCTTCTCGGAGACTCGCTCAGGGTCGGGCATGCACATGCGGTGGCGGGTCTGTTGTGCGATATGGGCGGGTGGGGGGGGCGTTTGGCGTCTGGGCATAGGGCAGAACCAGTAGATGATGAGAGACAAGGTGCTGACCCCCAGGCTGTCCTGCTGGGCTATAAGAGAACAGAGGTCAAGGGTGGGGGGTTGGGGAAAAGGCTGAACCCCCCTCCTCAGCTCATGTGAACCAGATGAGGAGAAGATGAGATGACGGGGAAGATGGGAGCTCATAAAGCTGTCAGAGAGCAGCCTTCGTCTCTCTATCGTAGTTCGGTGCGTGTGTGTGTGTGTGTGTGTGTGTGTGTGTGTGTGTGTGTGTCTGTCCCAGCGCTTGTAGGTTGTAGTTGGATGTCTCAACAACACGTGTACCACACATTCATGACCAGCGCTCTGACAGGATATGTTAGCGCCCCAATAACAGCTCTGATTAAATGCACAATGTGAGGAGGAGAATACCGTATAAAGTGCCACGAGAAAGAAACATTTCATTTCTCTGGAGCTATCTAACAGTAAATCAGTCTATCACTGTGTCAGTCAGTAAGGTGCTTGGTGGTTCACTAGATGTTTTCCATCTATTGACACCTGTGATCCTTTGGCTATGACACTGACAATGCACCCTCTCTATTCTAGCCATGTACTGTATGTGACGATGTGGGTTGTCTCACAGTGGAACACGACAGGGAGTTCCTGCCCATGCGACGCCACCACAGAGAGTTCCGGTTCGATCTGTCGCGGATCCCCGAGGGCGAGGCGGTCACCGCGGCCGAGTTCCGCATATACAAGGACTTTATCCGCGAACGCCACGACAACGAGACGTTCAGTGTCAGTGTCTACCAGGTGCTGGAGGAGCACTCTGATAGGTGAGTGTGCGTCTGTCTGCTTGTCTGTCTGTCTATCTTATTGGTTGTACCCCTGTCAGCAAAAACCAGTAGAGTAAAGACTCTACTGGTTTTATTTATATCTATTTAGACCCAGTGGTAAGTGCAGTGTCCGTTTGTTTACACTTTCCCTGAAAGACAGATTGACACATAATTACACATGACAGCCAGAGCGCATTGCATGTATATTGGAAGCCTTTTCCGTTTGTCCTTCTTTCTCCCTGTGGCCAATTTGAGCCACCCGGAAAAGGTGTATGTAACCTATACTGGCAAGGGGGCCTTTGGAATGGCCCTTGTCCTGCTGTGCTGGACCCCTCCTGAAGGTTTCTGATGTCCAGGGGAAACAACACAGTCATTTATCCCTCTGCCAGAGAAGGGCCCGGCTACATGAATGCACCCGGCCACTCTGATACACTATCTGCCCAGCCAGAAAACAGCTCGGCATACATGAATGGCCAAAAGCGAACAAGGGTTTTTTAGTGTCAGGCAGAGAAAGAGCAGAAAATATGCTGTGTTTTCAACACAGAGACTGACTTGGATGTGTAATATTGTACTTTCCACACAGCTCTTCCTCTTAGCTGCTAATTGTGCTTGGGTTGTTCGTGTTGCCCTTTCGTTCTCTGCGTTTCTGGCTATCCCACAGAATTCCTGCTAGTGATGGACTTTGTGCATTGTATGAAAAGACTGGTCGTTTATAAAGCCATTATTGTCAATTAAAGAAAATTAAGTGTTCCCGTGGGTCTCACCATCTGGAGAACCCCCACCCCCACCCCACACACACGCGTGCACAACCCCTCATGCTCATTCTTTCTTTCCTTTCTCTCCTTCCCCTCTTTCACTCTCCTCTGACTCCCCTCCATCTAGTGCTTCGCTCCAGTTTTCGCTTCAGACACCATTTCTGCCTTTTTCATCTTATCGAAAAAATCCTGTCAGGCCTTTGTAGCAGTACATCTGATCTCCTTTGCAGGTGTTCACCTGACCTCCCCATCTCTCTCTCTCTCTCTCTCACTCTCTCCGTATGTGTAAGAGTGGGATTTACTTGTTTCTTGTGTCTGTTTCAGGGAGTCAGACCTGTTCCTGCTGGATTCGAGGGTGATCTGGGCAGCGGAGGAGGGGTGGTTGGTGTTTGACGTTACTGCCACCAGTAACCACTGGGTCCTGAACCCCGCTAGGAACCTGGGCCTACAGCTAGCCTTGGAGACGGCAAACGGTTGGTAGTCTGCAGTCACACGGCTTCCCTACGTAAGAGCACTTGCTGCTTGGTTTGCAGGCAAACACTTTTTAAGATAGCTAAGAAAGTCCAATTGGATGCTATCAGCATTTACAATTTCCAAAAAATTGCCATAATCTTTTTATTTGATTCATTGTGTTTTATATACATTCATGTATGTTATTATTCACATTTGTTTGTGGTTCTTGATCCACATGAAAAACCTTTGAGGACTTCTGGCCTATCCACCTTATTCCCATTTGTTAAACAAGAGGGACAACATAAGTGAGATATTTCTATTCCTCCTAGACCAAGGAGTGCAACAATCCATATAAATGTATGACAATCCTACGCTGTCACACCTTATGGGGACCATCACATTACTCTATAACGGGATTTAGAAGCTAAAGAAATTATGTCAGGAAATGTGGAGTTGATATTCTATCCAGGGAAGGGATGTTTAATGGAGAAAGAATCAAGCTACTATGTTGTCTGTTTGGCATTCAGTCTTTTTTGAAAGCCAAAAGTCCAGTAATAACTTCAGTGTGTACCACTGCAAAGAAATGAACAAAACACTATCATTTTGCCATCATCGACATACCGCCTACCCTCACCATCATTACCAAGCGTACGTTACATACACCTTTATCAAGGCGCTAGCATCTATATGAGGGAGTTAGTCATCTGACTGAATGCTCCTTAACAAAAACAGTGTACGGCAGTGCATGTGAGAGTGCTATCTCTCACATGATGGCAGGATGCTACATGTCAGGTGTGAGGAAACAGATACTGTCTCGCTTTCACAGGGAGGCCGTTACCGTTAAGACAGCCTGGTACCTGAGAGACTGTACAGTGTGTGTGTGTGTTGGATTCGGTGGGGGATTGAGGGTTAGGGGTGAGCGTGTACAGACAGGATCGTGGGACGGCGTGCTGCCAGAGGCTAGCGGCAGCCTCAGACACACATTCTTCTGTGCGCACGCACGCACGTGCACACACACACGCACACAGATGGCTTCTTTTGCTTTGTTGGTTACCTGACAACAGTGTTGGTTCATCTCAGGCTTACGGAATTGAATGTGAGAAAAGTGAAATGAATTTACCGTGGGAATGCTTGTTTGTGAAACTGAATGCACCATATGGTGCATGTATCCTCAATAGCCGCATGACGTGGTTTTGGTTAGGACAGCACACACTGACTGACGCATGTTCACACCTCTCAATGTATATGAATGGAGAGGTTGAGGCCATTTATCAAGCCTCAAGGCATGTGCGTGTCTCCTTGTGAACGGGGCCTTTATCCGTTGTCATTTGCTCCATGTCTCCCCCTGCAGGGGAGAGTGTAAACCCACGTGTGGCAGGACTGATCGGACGCAGCGGCCCCCAGAACAAACAGCCCTTCATGGTGGCCTTCTTCAAAGCCACTGAGGTGCACCTGCGTAGCATCCGCTCTGCAACAGGGGGCGCTAAACAGCGCAACCCCAACCGCTCCAAAGGGGCCAAGGGCCAGGAAGCACTCCGAGTGGCCAACATTGCAGGTAACAGCCAGGGTCTGTGAGTGTGTTTCAGTCCTATCCCTGAACTGTTGTTGCTGTTTGACATTATAACAACAGATACTATAGTTTCGTTCATTTGTACAAACCACATCACATATACATTCCTTTGTCTAAGGTAAATATAAATGGAGAAAAATACTAAGACAACTACTAGTCCAAGCAATAATTATAATACAAGGGCCAAACAACATATGCACGCATGCACGCACACACACACACACACACACACCCACACACACACACATACACATGCATGCACACAAAACACTTCCAATACTGCTGAATGCCTCACCATGCAATGAGATGAAGGGGCTCACATCGCAGAGCTCACGGCTGAGGTGCGAGAGCGCTGTGTGTACAGTATGTGAGGCGCGAGCTAAGCCTGAAACACTAGACCGTAATGCCTTCAAATATTCCGCCGCCGTCTTTTTGTTTATTTGCACGAGCGTCACGGAGCGGCCAGGTGTGTGTGTGTGTGTGTGTTTGGGGGGGGGGAGGACAGGATCCCCCGCTGTGGAAGGGAGGCGGGGCGCCGACTTTTATGGCGGAACACATCTGGGTACCGCTGTGGCGCAGGCCCGGCCCGCAACACATGGACTAAATGGGCCCGTTTGGCACCGTCGCCTTTGAGCTGCTGATGAGATCCAGAATGTCATGATCATTCTCAATCTGAACCATGCTGAGCAAAGTAATGTTCCATATAGCCCCAGAAGGCACGGGTCACCAGAGGAAGGGGGGGGTTAAAGAACAGAGAGTCGTTCAAGACTAACATATGTAGGGTGGGGGTGGGGGGGTGAAAGATGAGAGGAATGGTTAAATGGGAGCAGATAAAGGGAATTAAAGAGCAAAAGTAAAGATGTGCTAAACAGTCCTGCACTCTCTGTTTCCACCAACGAGAGAGCCTGGCCTCTGTATGTTACAGAATATACATTCAAAACTGTTTCCAGGCGTATGCTGCGCTGTGGCCGTCCATGAGCTCCCTCAGTCACTGCTGAAGTGAAATGACACGATGACAAGACCGTAGTTAGGCCTGTTCTTTGTCTAGGTCACCACCGCCTAATTGAGATTTCTCTAAATAGGAGCAGGATAGCGACTCATGAACATAATGTGCACACCCCCTCTCCCTCTCTCATCCAGAGAACAGCAGCACTGATCAGAAGCAGGCGTGTAAGAAACACGAGCTCTACGTCAGCTTCAGAGACCTGGGGTGGCAGGTACGGAGAGCACCCCACACATTCCTGTCTGTGCTCCCTTGATCTCCTGCTGGTTTTTCTCCTTTCTCTGCCTGGCCCATGCATTCTGTCCTTTTCCTTTCTCTGCTCAAACAGATCTGATACTTCCCTGCTTGAAGAGGCAGTGCGTTGGAGCTAGTATCATGACGTGTCCTCATAACTATTTAAAAAACTCAGAATTAAGTATTTTCATTTGATCACCATGAAATGGTGGAGAGGGGACTTCTTTTAGTGCAAAATGTCGCACAGAAATGTAAAAACCCAAGGGGTGCGATCAGACAAGTAGATGCACTTGCATGCACCCAAAGTGTATGTTACATTCTGCCTCTTGGGGCCAAAATTTAACACTGTATAAAAACAGCTTTAAGCACTCTTTTGTTTGTACAGCCACAACCTGCAGTATTTGTCCCATTTCCTTTATCGTTCTCTACTTCTGCCTCTTCTACTCTCACACCTCCCTTCTAACCCTTAATCTCTTTTAGGATTGGATCATTGCTCCAGAGGGATACGCAGCGTATTATTGCGAGGGAGAGTGTGCATTTCCACTGAATTCTTATATGAATGCCACGAACCACGCCATTGTTCAAACACTTGTGAGTAACTATGGCAGCACACGAAAGCACTGTAAATTCAGCAGAGATGTTTATGCCACTTGCATGTTGAGAGAACTTACATAATACAAAGCATTTCCAGGTTGGAAAACAGATTAGGTTATTCTGTGTAAACAACACAAATGCATTCAGCCTTCTGAGTGTATTATGCACTGCAACAACTGAACTGAAACAAAGTCAAAATTTTGAGCCAATGCAAATGGAGAACGTGCCAAGAATTACTGTATGAAGAACCGTTTTTCCCACAATACTTTTGTTCTGTTAATCACACTGCTCGCAACCGTATGTAAAACAAAGAGCATTACATTATTATAATTATTAGTGGTGTTCCAATAATAGTCAGTTTGGTTGAAATGTACTGTTCAACTCATTCCTTTCCTCTTCCAATGTGCAGGTGCATTTTATTAACCCAGAGATGGTTCCTAAGCCTTGTTGTGCACCCACACAACTACATGCCATATCGGTTCTCTACTTCGATGACAGCTCCAACGTTATCCTTAAGAAATATCGCAACATGGTGGTCAGAGCCTGTGGCTGCCACTAGACTGTTAGATAACAGTCTATACACACGCACAAGTACACAACAAGTCTTGGCTGTCAGAGTCTGTGTTTGGGCTGGGCATTTCAAACATTGGAAATGGATGAGAGACCACAGCTACACACATAAAGTGTAAACATACTGTCAGTGAAAACATTCTAGGAGTCTGGTGGATGTCATTTGGCTCAGCCTGAGTTGTTCTGAGGTAAACACTATATCCCAGAATGCTTTGCAGCTACATAGGAATTTTAGATTGTCAAATACAGCAAATACACACACACACACACACACACACACACATATACAAATCAAACACACAAACATGCATTCACATGCACTCACACAGAAACACACCCTGTGCTTCCTACTGTGTATACGAGACATTTAAAGCAGTGATTGTATATAATGCACAGTCAACAATATTTTTTTTTTTTCAAAACACTTTTTGTATTGTAGTTGTATGTGTCATTATCTATGACTGCAAGACCTGGATGAGGGTTCTGAATCGATGAACTCCTCTATGTACAATACTTTGTAAATAGTTTTAGTGAGAAATGTATTTATTTCCGAAGACTGTCAAAGCTAGTTGTATTTCTCCAGTATGCAATGCATTTAATGTTACGAAACATAACTGTACAGTAACACTATTTGGACATGAACATTAAGTTAAAACTCACATGCTCATATTCTTTAATGACTTCTCTGCATATTCTCATTCCATCTGCCATCTCTCTCTCGCTCTCTCTCTCTCTCTCTCTCTCTCTCCTCATGTTTTTATGAAAATTATTACCCTGTGCTCATTGAGTGTTAAATCTGTCATGCTAGTGCTGAAGGGTCAAGTCTTTTCATGGGAAAATGCAGTGTTCCTTTTCTTAGTCAGATCTGTGCTCTGTGTTTTTGTCATTAAAAGAATGTATTGCCATATAACATATTTTATACATGGTTACTCTTACAGTAGAATGGAGACAATCTACAATAGTCATATACAAGAGAGACTTGGTGCTGTGCTGCCTTTTAATAGTAGCATAACTAAATCACATAGCAAAGAGAGAAAGGAAGAAACAATTTATACCAAGCACCATTGTGTACCAGACATCTTCAGGTCTAGTCTATATTACTCTGCTGTAAGATGACCTTATTTAAGAGGTATATTTATTGAGAACCGGCTGTGGCACTGTTTCACAGTGTGCCTGGGCGGTCTCCACTCACAATCATGTTTTACTGCTGAACTGGTACTGTACGATAATAAACTGGGAGAAAAGTACAGGCTCATATTGTTGTCTTTTTTTCCTTCCGCTACATTGTCAATGAGTGGAATGGCATAGCTGAAGTTAAGGAGGACACATGCTGATATTGGCATGAGCTTGGTTGTGATGTTCATTTGCTCCCATGGTGCACCTCTGCCATGTGCACCAGGCTGTATGCTCCGCTCTCCAGCATCCTGTTTATTACACTGCCTGTCTTAGATTAGCCATCCATGCCACCCGCAGACTTCCCAGCCCTGCTAAACACAGCCCATGTGTGTTATGTCCATGTGTCTGGGTCAAGGGGCGCTTTGTGCCAAGGCACAGACTGGCGGTTTCAGAGCTTTGGCAACACCTCCCACAGGTGTCGGGACCCCCATCCTGTTGCTGATTCTGCCTGTGTGGTGAAATAATTTCTATTCAGCTTGTCAATGTGCTTTATAACTGATATTTTCGCTTGTGTTCCATTAGCTCTGCGTGTCATCACTCCACTGCAAAGGTTAACGGTGGCTGTTGACGTTAATGAAGTGCTTATGTGTCTCTATCTTCTTACTCGGTCTGCCCCATGTTGTCTCACTGGCAAGGCACCAGCTTGTCACCCTACTCATAAACCCTTTATACCTTTGCAAACACACGAATAATCCCCAATCCCACATCTGTTCATATGGGTATTGTGTTATCTCGTACTTCTTCATGTCCATATGCATGCCATAGGCATAGACCCAAACTTGGTTTCAGGTCAGACACTTTTATATTTTTACATTAGATGTGTCGCCCTCTGCTGGAGTAAATCATAAATGCGCTTTGGCACGCATGCTTTACTATTATTGTCAGCTGTTGCCTTAGGCTACCGCCGATATCAGACACATAAATCATAGTCGGGGAGAGCCAGGAGAGACACTTATAATCACAACATTGTAGACAAAAACTTTACTTTGTAGATTTGATACTGGATTCATAGCACATTACGCTCTTTCACTTTCACGGTGGGCCATAGCTTTCTGTATGAGTATGACATAACTTTCCTGGGCAGGAGTGCATGCTGGTAGGTCTAAGCCTACTTCTAATCGATATCCACTTGAGAAACCAAGTTTTGTGTTTAATTCTTCTAATATGAAACTTGCTTGCTGTGAGGTTAAAACTTTTACCTTCTTCCATCTGTTCTTCATTTAGGCCCAAATAGGCCCTTATTCTTACAATAGATATTGTAGGCTATAGCGTAGACTATTACTTTAGGCCTAGGCTATAGCTATCCTTTGCAAAACACTGCGCAAACACTAGTCTATAAAGGGCATCAAAAAATCGAACACTAACGTCACACGTCGTGTTCTTATAAAGTGCACCTACAGATAGGAAACTGAAAGTATGTGGTGTAGATTATTTACTTTCATTTTCAAATATAGGCGCACAAGGTTCTGCCGTTAGTAGATTTATAGTTTTGTTTTGTTGAGGACTATCGAGTTTATAGGACAGGATTCCTCCTTATGAATGTACTTAATAGATAACTACATGTGCTTTTTCTAACAAATGTGATTAGAATTTAGTTATTATTTTAAATTATTTTGTTCAGCTATTCGGCGTGGTCTCACTAAGTTCTGTGAACATAGGACATTTTAGATGGTTGGTTGCATGCTTGCTCAATTGCACTGCGCATTTGAAATATGTCTGCTGTAGAAGATGGATAATGAAGTTAAGATGCATCTAAAAGAATGGTTAATAGCTCAGGTTGACAGTGAACAATATGAAGGGCTTTCTTGGGAAAACGAGGACAAAACTATGTTTAGGATCCCATGGAAGCATGCTGCAAAGAAGGATTATAATCAAAATGAAGATGCAGCTCTATTCAAGGTCAGAATTGAACGTTTATTGAGTGGTGCATTTGGGGAGCTCAAATACTGATTACATTGAATTACCGGAATTAAATTAGTCAATTGAAATGTATGCATAACTATTAAGACTCATTATGTGATATATTATTATTATTATTATTATTATTATTAATAATTTATTTGTTTATATATTTTTGTAATTATTTCTTAATCACTTTTGAGGACATTTTACAGCACCCATAATGTAATATACTATACCATATTTTTACAATAGGTATACAAGCAAGTATCCGCATTTTAAAACAATAAAGAGTATTATTGTTATACAATAACACATATTGTGTACAATACAAATGTAACTCATATAGTGTGTATTCTTAACTTGTAATTGGTGCCTCCCAATCAGGCATGGGCTGTGTACAAAGGAAAGTTCCGTGAAGGGAGGGACAAACCTGACCCCACCATGTGGAAGACACGTCTCCGGTGTGCTCTGAATAAGAGCACAGATTTTCAGGAGGTTACCGATCGCAGCCAACTAGACATCTCTGAACCCTACAAAGTCTATCGCATCGCGGCAGACACAGTCAGGAAAGCAGGTAAAACAGATAAAAAGCCATGCATATTTATAAAACACATACTGTAGCTATAACAGACATGAATTCATGGTTAGGGGTACATAAGGTCAACATAGAGCATTATTGATAAAAGACACACAGAACACGAAATGTGAAGTTCATGTGAAAATGGTCAGTTTTTCATACGTGTGTTTTGTTTCCAGAATCTCCCCACATGGAGAGTATGGTGGCCAAACAACCTGGAGGAAGTGATTCCCACACTATGTGCCCCAGATCCACTCATCCACAAGTTAGATTCAAATATTTACATTCAGTTGAATACTCTGTCTGAGCAGTGTGGTCTGCTGGGTGAAGATTAGATTTTAACGCAGACAACAATGAACATAAATTGAATCTCTTAATTACACACATTTTAATTAACAGGTTCCTGCTTTCACCATTTTGCCAAGAGAATCATTTGATGAAATTAAAGAAGAATGTAACGCCTGTGGTAAGAGAAATGCACATGGTTCAAGGCAAAGTGTAGGGGTAAACTGTCTAGCCTGGCTATGCCCGACTATGCTCTCAACTCAATTTATTTCGCTGAGTGATTATGGTCTGGTTACGTTGCACCAGGCTATAAATGAACAACACCCTGTAATCCAGATCACCACCTTTAATGAAAACAGCTGTTGACAGTGTACAGTAATTACAGTATTGGCAGTGAGCCATTATCACCGATAAAGAAAAAGATGAATGACTTGACTCTGCTCTCCGTTCAAGATGTCCTGATGCAGGAACACATGTATTGTGGGTTAGGAAAAGTGAAATCTCATAGTTCCATCTCCACGATCCAGAGTCTGTTCAGATCCACATTAATCATATCAGGTAAGAGCACTGATTGGACACTTGCAAAACAACTTTCAAAAATAAAAAAAATGACTCACTAGATGACAAAAACAATTAAAAATGTAATAAATTATATGATATTTTTATTATATTATATTATATTATTTTAGATAACTAGTTAGAATATAATCTAATTAGATTATATTCAATTATATTAGGTTAGAGGTGCAGAGAAAATAGGCAGAGTATAAAAACGACAAAAAGTGACATGGCCATATTGTGTACTGTGTGCAGATTTCCGCATGCAGGTGAGATTGTTCTACCAAGGAAAGATGGTGATGGATGTGACCACCAGCAGCCCAGATGGCTGCTTCATCCTGCACGGCTGTGTTCCCCTGGGAACTGAGCAGATATACGGGCCGTGTACCGCCCAGCAGCTGTACTTCCCTCAGCCGGAGCAGGTGCCCATGTCGCCAGATATGGCTAGTGCAATGGCGGTGCTCCTCAGCCACCTGGAAAAGGGTGTGTTGCTGTGGGTGGCCCCAGACGGGGTCTTCATCAAGAGGTTCTGCCAGGGCAGGGTGTACTGGAGAGGCCCGCTGGCCCAACATGCTGACCGGCCCAACAAGCTGGACAGAGAGAAGACCTGCAAGCTGATAGATGTACCTGTGTTTTTCAAAGGTAAGGCAGTGGGTGCTTTCTTTGGCTTGGTTGCTAGTAGCATGGCCTGGTACACCTACTGCAAATCGAACCGCATGGTTGAAGGCACAGTAGATTCTTCTTGAAGAATGTACTCTCATCTCTGCCCCTCATCCTAGAGAGTTTATAACTACAACAGAGCTCCTATAGGCTTGCAGTGTCCGATACCCATCCTGCTTTCATACAGTCATATGCAGAGACTGTACACTAATCACCAATGGAATGTGTCCAGACCCTTTTGATGAAGTGAGTTTTAGGTCTGGTTACACCAGGCAAGTATACCTTTAATTGAGAGAGAAATTACAAAATGCCACAACAGAAATTTGATATTTGAGGTATAATGTCACATGTCTCCGGGAACCATCACCTTATCGTGGTGGAGAGGTTTGGGTGCCCCCATGAACCTGAGGGCTGTGTTGTCTGG
>JAODTR010085775.1:0-14390 GCA_025399935.1 Amblyopsis rosae | reverse complement strand
CAGAAACAGGCCTGAAACACAAGGTAAACACAGGGCAGGGAGTGACAGGGAAACAGGCCTGAAACACAAGGTAAACAATAGTAACTGTCCCGGACTACATTTAAACAGTAACCTACCCAACCCTTCTATCAGAATACCTGTTAATGGCCAAACAGACAGCTTCTTCTGATTTGCCTGAGCAGGGCGACATTATGCATTGAAGGGTTCCAGACTGATTTAGCAAAATTCAACTGGAGACCATTCTGATTTAAAATATGGTTACCCCATCCATCCCAGGTTTGTGCACACCTTCCCAATACGTTAGCCACCACAATAGACAATGCAGAAAGGAAAAGGTTGTGTGCCTACACACACACACACTAAACACATGTCACAAACCATCTCTCTATGAAGGTATTATTTGTGCACAAAATGTAACAGCAGAATTTCTATTTGTGTATTAGTGTATTGAAGTCACAGAGATAAATGCATTAGGAGTGGCAAAGCTGTCAAATTTATTTTCTCAGTTACGCCTTCTTAAATGCTCAGTTGCACAAATCTTACTCTACAATTCACAGTTTTAGAAACTCACTTTTGGGCTGCATTTGCAAAACAAATTCACACATCCACATGCTTTTTTGATCGATCTCTCTCTCTCTCTCCCTCTCTAACCACAGACCTTCTGTTTTACTACAGACCCTCTCTATCATTCTAACCACTGACCACAGACTTATAGCATTCTAAACATAACCAGAAGTTATATGATAAGTGTGTATGAAACTCCAAGCAGCAGTGGTTGATCTGATCAAATAAACTGCCTCTTAAATGACCCCCTTGCTACACATTGCATTTGGTTTGGAAGTAAACACTTATAGTAATGTGTCAGTGCGATGCAATACACATGAACATTCAAGACTGCATCCTTAATGTGAAATGATTTATTGTGCTCTTGCAGGCAAAGCTTCCAGAGCTAATGTTTCTAAATGTGTTCAATGCATATCACATACAACATGAGCCTGTAGATTGAAAGCTATGCAATTCAGTCCACTCCCAGCTAAACAGGGAATCTGTATCAGTGTTGAGTTGCCGTTCTCTCACAGTGCAAGGTCAGTGTTCGTCCGATTTCACCCGTCATTCCAGGAGGACTGCATACATGAATACATATACTGGAAGCGAGAAACCTTCGTGTGCCCGAGTCTAGACCACAGTTGTAGACAAGGACATCAGAGAGCTATACTCCAGTACACAAAGGTCAAGCGTTTACCATATGGCCGTCGTAGCTCTCATAACATCATGAGTTACTGGTTAAAACCCTCCATTGAGCAAGTTTGTCTTATGTTGGCTGAAGCAATGCTGCAACAATGCTATTTGATTATGTCCCCATTGCATATAGATAGAGAGTACTGTAGCAATCATAATGAAGATTCACTTCTACTCCTGGAGGGCCGCTGCCCTGCATGTTTAACATCTCTCCCTGCTCCACAGCTGATTCTAATGAATTGGTCGTTAGAAGCCTGGTAACAACAACACAGTCATTAGAATCAGGTGTGTTGGAGCAGGGAGAGATCTAAAACATGCAGGGCAGCGGCACCTCCAGGACACTGCCTTCATCCTTTATCGCTTGAACATTTGTCTCTGTCAGTTCCTTAAACTGTATTTCTGACCTCTTCGATCAGTGCCTTTCATTAGTTTGGGTAAATTGTATGTGCGTATAGGTGAAGCAGTGAAGGTGTCTCAAAAATAAAAACAGGTAATCTTTAAAGTGTAACTTGGGGCTTAAACTGTGCATTTTTGTACTTGCTGTCTGACTGGATGATCGTGGAAGTGTTATAAGAACATCGTGACGTGTCATCTTCCCTGTCGTTATGCATATTGTCCTGATGTATCGGATTCCGTCGTTTGACTGTCAGCATCCATATCATCTTTCGCTGTCGCTTGAACTTCAATCTATTTAAAAGGCAGAAAATGGCGGCCTTTATTCAGTTTCATTGGAACTTATTTCAGAAAGACTGCAATTACCTAGCCTGGTGTAACAAGGCCTCAAATGTTTCCTCCTGCTGGGAGATCTCTGGTTCATTTTGTAACTATTGGACAGCGTTTAAGATGCGTTGCTACAACTGTTTTGATCACCTCATTTAGCTCTAGCAACATTTAGAAACAAGCTCGACTTCAACGTCGTTTCACTAACCCACGCTGATTGGTACGCCAGCAGGGTGGCTGTGGGTAATATAATGTTAACAGGGTTTTAAGACTGTAATCTCTGCGAATTTTTATTTATCTGAGAGCAATAGTTTGGCGTAGCCAGGCTAACAATGACCATCTTTTCTTCAAATAATGCTATGCTGCTGTGCACACAATTGCTGCTGAAGGCAAGGTTGGGCAACCCTAAGAGTTACTAACAGTTACTATTTACCAGACAAAAAGTATTATCAGTAAAGTAATTTTTTTTATTACCTACATTTAGTAACATAATCCGATTACTTTCCATTGAGTAAATTGCTTTGAAATGCCAAAGAAATTTACTGCGTTGGCAGCGCCAAATCTTTATATTTTCGTGACAGTTTATGTTGCTCAGGGGATCAGATTAAACTAAGTATGACTTAATTTCTGTTATTGATTTATGTTAGTTAAATATTAATAAGAGAACAGATGATTGTTTTATGTTTTTCTTCTGCAAACGTCCTGTTTAAATTTGAAAGTAGTCCTAGAAGTAATCATTAAATGTGTTATACCAGTAATCTGATTACACTATTTTAGCAGATTACTGTAATAGATTACAGTTCATGTTTTTTTTAGTTACAAGTAACTGATTACATGTAATTTAGTTGACATACATTGGCATCCTGAACGAGTGTGGAGAAACCACACACCAGAATGTGTGTAATTTGAACAGATACAGACACATGTTTGTCAGGTGCTCAACTGGCATAGGTCAGAACCCACAGCTCAGACCATGCTCTATGATTAAAGGCAAGATTAGTCATTCTCGAACGCTTGCAAACTTTGAGCTCAAGTCCCTCCACAGTGCCCCCTCACACATTGAAACAACACACCGTGAAGCAAAGTGTAGTTTGTTGATACGAGCATTGTACACCACTTTGTTTATGTTACCATTTACGGAGCCAGGGCTGTGTAGAAGCGTCAAATTATTTTTTCAACATGCACAGACAGTAAAATAACAAAAAATCAAGGAGATATTTAGTTAATTTGGCAAAACGTGTATTTAGATTTAGCTTGCAGTAGCTGACTATACCTTTAACTCCATTTAAAGTTGTTTGTGACGGAGGCGGTACCAACAATTGTCAATCAAATCATTAGCGAGTGACCGGACCTCCTTCAGCCAATCAGAACAAGCAACACATGGGGTTGATTTTCCAAACCCGATTTTCTACAGGCACTTAAATGCTGCTGTCGACACCAACTGATTTACCCACTTGGATGCTGATTTGGGGGGACATTTTCTGACGTGTTCGCCCTCAAATGGAGATGAATAGTTCCCATAGTAATGAGTGGAACATATTGTGGATCTCGCAAGATCAGGATGGTCTTGTGAGGCTAATAGCTTGACCTTTTTATAATTTCTAATTTAATTTAGTGCTAATAGGAAATGTAAGGGGAAATTAACGTGTGGGGGCTGTTGTGTCACTGTTGAAAAATGTAAGTCAAGTCAATGTTATTTATATAGCCCTTAAACACGTTGCAGTCTCAAAGGGCTGTACAGCATATATTTCACATGGAAACAAGCGACACCCTGTAAGACCCAATGAGATAAATATACAATGTCACTTAGCTCTCCAATATACACATTTACCAATGGCAAGACAATATAACCTATGGGCTGTGTAAATGTACTCTTAAAAATACAAATGCGCAAATGTGTTTTTTGAGCGCTAAGTGATGTTTTCTTTGGACTAAAATGGGTCTTCTAGGGTTATTAACCTGCTCCTCCTCCTCCTGGGCAAGGAAAAAAGCCATTAAAAACCCCACGGGGAAAAAAAAGGAAAGAAACCTTGGGACGGGACCACGGAGGGGTGCAGAGGCACTGCCCTTGAGAAAAGTAGGCATTTTGTCCCCCTTGTCCTAAAACAATCAAGTCGGGTTAGTAAAATAATTTGTTAATTTCAGTATGTTAATCCTCCCATTCGCTCAAAACCGAGTTTGACAGCCTACAGTATGTGGTGAGAAGTACTGCAGAGGAGGATTTATGCTTTTCATTTGCTTGGATGAATTGTATGTGCACTGCTGGGTAAAACGCACAAACAGAGGCACTGCCACTGGAGAGAGAAGCAGGCATTTTGTCACCCTTGTCCTCAAACAAATGCTCTCCAGTGAGTAGCTGCCGTTACCAATGACAGACGAACACAAACGCACACATTAATGCTGGTCTGTGGCGGCCTGATTAGAGATTCTGTCCATGCCGCCGCCATTACAGTTCAGGCGCTTGTAACTCCCGTGGGCCTGCAAGAGACAGCTCACCCCTGTCACCTAAAGCCTATCACTGGTTTCAACCCCCAATACCCATCCTCACCTTAGAAAAAAGAAATGTGTGTGTGCATACAGAATATACTCTATACTGTAGACATATATACACATTTATATACACAATATAACATGTAAAACTAAAATATATACATCTTATTTTTTTGAAAGGGGTGCTTCATAATGACTATGGCACCACAAGCGAGTTATTGCCATGGAAAAGCTGCTTCTGTAAAAGAATAAAAGACATGCATATGTTCTCATGAATGTGTCGTGTTGATGTTACAGGAAGCCCTCCGTCACGCATACTGAGTGTGAAACAATCGATCCCATTGGCAGGTGCAACTAAGCTGACACCAGGGATATGTCGATCAAGTCCCATACTCTTTTTAGCAATGTAATCCATTCCATACAGTGTGTGCTGTTTATACATGTATGTGAAAGTGAATAGCGAAAACAAAAGCACAGCTGTTTTCAGTGTTTTTATTTGAATTTGAACACAACTCTGAGTGGAACCTGGAGCCTTCTTGATTGACATCGTCCTGAATCCATGTGCAGTTAAATGTATAATCAGCTATTGCAAGCTGATGGTAAGCTACAGTCAGTGTTGGGCAAGCTACATTGAAAATGTAGTGAGCTGAGCTACCAGTTACTCTACGTTAAATGAAGCTTCACTACACTGACGCTACCCCCAAGAGAAATGTAGCAAACTAAGCTACAGCAACACGGTAAAGTTAGTTCACTACATTTAAGCTATTTTTTTTTTCCTACATTTTATTGTACCAACATTCAAAAGTGTAAGTCAAACAAACAAAATAAACTGTTCAGTTCAACTGCTTATTAAACAATAAGATGTGTTCTCTGCTCTCACTGTTCTATCACGTAAACTCTGTCTTGTCTTTATTCCCCCTCTATCCCCTGCATCAAAGTCTCAGGCATCAGCGCAGTGATAGGTGATAGATGGTAGGCCTACGTCTATACGCCATCACCGTCACATCACTGTACACGTGGCCTAGGTCCGTGTATGTGATGGCATCACGTACTGATTCTTAGCAGTTGTATCAAGACTTAAGCTTGAGCTGCAGATTCAGAAATGCTTGGGAAAATGTAGCTTCTGTGGACGCTACCGCACTACTTGATCAATGAAAGAGCTTCGCTACTGAAAAGCTATTTGATTCAGAAAACAGCGCCGCTACCCCCACGCTACTCAGAAATTTTGTTTAACTAAGTAGAGTCGCTACTGCCCAACACTGGCTACAGTAATTATTACACTTTTTGTCAAATTCACCAAATAGCTTGGCACATTTCGCTAGCTTGCCTTTCTATGTGCATGTTGAAAGAATGATCCGGTACTTCTACACAACCCTGCGCTCTATAGGAACATAAACAAATTGGCGAACACTGCTCACAACAACAAAACCGCAGCACTACCAGAGTACTACGGCTTTTCGCATTTCAATGTGTGGGGTGAGATATTGTGGAGATATTGTTTTGATCTGAGCTCGACGTTAGAAGGCGTTCTTGAGAATAACTAGCCCTGCTTTTAAATCACCTCATTTGGCATACACCTTTGAGGTGGGACTTTAATGCTCAGTCTCCTGACTGCAAGTCAAACGCTCTGGACCTTCCCCATCACAGACCAGACTACTGGTGATGTCACAACGGGATCAGCTTTTGATTAATTTGCATAATCATGGGCCCTTCAAATCAAGGTTTTGTACATTGTGGTACATACAACCCAACTGCATGGGTCGTTATCAGGCTTCTGCAGAGACTGATAACAAGCATAGGATAACAACCCATTCATTTGAGTCAGGTGTGTTGGAGCAGGGAGTCGTGAAGTTGTGTCTAGGTGTTACAGAGAAAAACTACTGCATGGGCTCTAAAGATGAAGCAGACACAACACCTACTCGCATTATGTGTACGAGATATGAGAAATAATAAGAGCTTACTTCCATTTTGATTTTGTTACATAAGAACTCTTGTTTTGCTCCCGTGACATTGTGGTGTGAAAACATCTCCATTTTCCCAGTGAGTACCTGGAAAGAATATGGAGAGGCACTTCGTAGACAGAGACAGAGTACTAGCTGTCAAAACATTGTTCTACCTGTCTTTGGAAATAATGGTGGCTTGGTAAAGAGTAAACACGCAGTTAATGAAACATCATAGCAGAGAATGGATCGTGACAGTTGAGAAAAAAAAAAACAGCTAAGTACGCCCTTCTTTAGACGGCAGTGGCTCAGTGGGCAGAGTAGGGTGACAGGTGATCCAGAATTTGCTGGTTCGAACCCCGCTAACTGTGTGTAGAGGTGTCCCTGAGCAAGTCACTAACTGACTATGGTCAGGTATCACTTTGCATGGCTGACATCACCATCGGTGTGAATGTGAGGCAATACTGTACAGCGCTTTGAGGGGCCAGAAGGTTGGAAAAGGGTTATATAAATGCAGTCCATTTACCATTTGGAACAATCAAACAATGGTCCTTGATATTTACATTCAAGCGTAACTCAAAGGTATAGTCAGCTTTTGTAAGATAATTTGTAAGCTTTAGTCAAAGCAGCGCCGCAGACTCGCGGAGGGATATTATTAGCAAGCATTCTCAAAAATGACTAACCCTGCCTTTATTGGACAGCTCTATTGCAGAAACAGACTTGCTGCCCTTCTGCAGGGATTGTGACTGTTCCTTAATAGTACGTGTTGAGGAACACGAAGCTGTTGGAGTCAGCTCTCAATGGAGAAAGACTGTTGATATTTGAACTGGATCAAAATAGAAACACCTCTAGGGTGCTCCCGCCGAAGCTTCATGCTCCCCAACACACACTGCCAAGGCTGGAATAGTGTTGCGTGGTGCGGCCTGTACCATTTTATCTCTGTTCCTATTTACAGAGCCAGGGCTGTGTAGAAACACCAGTTTATTTTTTCACACATTGAGGAGAGATTCGTTTTCAAATGTTTGCATATAAATGCAGATGCACATTTTCTCAAAGCGCATTAAAAGGTGAACTTGTATTCAGAGCATAGTGTTTTGGTTTTTTGGGGGATATTGCATTTCAAGCCAATGTGTTCCACCGCTGGTGTTTTCCACACAGTTCTTCTGCATTCAACCAAGGTCAAAGGTGAATCGTCAATAGAACTACAGCACTATAAATGGAAACCAGGTAGGTTCCGCTACCAAAATCATGTGTCGTTGCCTTCAAAGTCTGCATTCATATGCAGATACAGATACATATATTTGTGTGTCGACATTACAGGTAGGCTGTCCTTGCTGGGAATATAAAGGTATAGTAAGACATCCTGGAGAAAGCTTGTTTGTTTGAATTGCATAAGAACAAAAACACTACCGGATTATTGTTTCAACGCACACAGACAACAGCGAGCTAGCGAAGTGTGAGTATATAAGAATGTGAATTTGACAATAAGAGCATTTGCATAATACTGTACAATGGCTGACTATCTCCAGCCACAGCCTTTCGGGTGGGAGCTATATTACAGTAACCACTAGGCTACCACGCCCCCTAATATAACAATATGAGCCTACTGGGCACTTCCCGACCACAGCAGAATTATGTGAGACACAATGATGTTGCACTGATGTTTGTGGAAACCCAGTGACCCGTGGAGCCCACGAGGTCATGCCCCCTCTCCGCTCCCCCGGTGAGGCAGCGAACACACAGTAGTCGGTGTCATTTCACCCCTTTGTCTTGCTGCGTCTCTCAGTCCGAGGGGGGGGCGGGGACTTTATGAAATGGGATGTCGCTTGGACCAGGAAACGATTTTGCTGCTACTCCTGTAACTGAAGGTGTGTGTGTGTGTGGGTACGCGTGGGTGTAGGGGGGGATAACACAACAGCAATATTTAGCCCAATGCTATGTCCAGCCACCCTGTTGTAAAGGAACTGCATGCATTTTTATTATTATTATTATTATTATGCATATCAAGTAGAATGTATAGCTACTGAACCAAATACAACTCTGATAACTAATATATTAAACTCATGAAATCAAGATTTAATTACGAGAGCCACTGAACCAAACCAGTATGACGGATTTACGAAGAAACAGACAAAACAAATGCAAAACACGCGTGTGAACCTCCATCTATATTATGGACGTGGGTGAGCAGGGCTGATAACAGACTTTAGTGGGAGGGATCATCTTATTGCCAGCTTCAAATAAACACCGTTTAATGTCTTGATAGTTTGGCCATGCTGCGTAGAGGCGAGCTCGTAGAGCTCCTGACCCACAACGCACTGCAGGATCGTCTTTTGCAGAGTCTCTGCTTTTATGTGGATATGGGCATACAGAAGTGGGTGTTCATATGACGCAGATTGAATGATACACGGCCCATGAGCCTATAGAGGTCTCAAACCTCTCTTGTTCCAGTCTCAAAAACAGGGAACTTTACACTACCCTTGTATTTTTGACTTCCCCAGTCGTCCAGACTTTCAAGAGACAAACGTCTAGCCCACTGATATATTTTAAAACAATGATTATCGTGTTTTATACAAAAATAAATAACATCCTGTTCACACAGCAGTGTTTAGAGAAAAACATACATCCACATAAAACAATGGCGCACAAGCTGAAGTTACAAGCCAAAAACTAAAATGTCCTTGTCTACACTAAAAACTTACTTTCTAAACATCTTAACCCTGGAGTTCCGCTAAGAATCCGCCTTAGCAAAATGCAAAGAAAAATCTACATATTTTCCTCAAATGCCTGTGCAGATTACAGCACCGATAACTTAGATTGTTGAGTGTCAGCATTGTTCATCTTGCCCATTCAACACTGTGTGAACCACTAATTGAAACCTCACAGGTGTAATTAGCAATGCTGAAACCAATTAGTAATTATGGCATTGCTCCTCAACAAAGATAGCAATCCCCCTGGGTGCTTTATCTACACCCAGATGCACACCGGATTAATAGCACTGTGGATTTGGAAAGAATCCCCAAATTGGTTTTATTTTCATATCAAAGATGGATATGTTGGTGTGCTTAGTGTTCCATCTAGTGGTATCGAATCACTTGTTATTCACAATTAAACAAAACCAGGCCACCTAATATTGTGCAAGCAAAATGAGTTGGGCGTCAATGCTGTCAGCTGGCAATGCAGCTGGATGCTCTCAACTCCACTAAATCATACAAAATGAACAGGCAGGGGGAAAAATGATTGGCATATGCATTAGATAAATATAGTTATTTTCCCATTTGACTAATGCAACAGAAAGTTCAAATAGTTAAAGGCCACTCTAAAATGTGCAGTTTTATCTTACACACACATAAATATACAGTATATAATCAGAAGAGGGAGTGTATTAGAAATTAGCCTGCTAACTGCAGGCAAATGTCCACCAAAACGTCCTAAACTCAACAAGAGTTTCCATCCATCCTCATCCGCTTATCCAGAGTCGGGTCGCGGGGGCAGCAGCTCCAGCAGGGGACCCCAAACTTGCCTTTCCCGAGCCACATTGGAACAAGAGTTTCCCGTTTGTCTTTTAAACAAAATAAAACGCTGGTAATTGCTGTTATACAGTATGTACCGTTCAAAACATTTTAACCTGTACCTATTTGAAAACATACATTCAAAACTAGTTTTTTGCATTTTCAGTCATGCTTTAATCACGTGACCTCAGCTCGTTAGGGGCTGTGATAGGCCTGCTAACAGGCGATCTCAGGCACTCCAAATGCATGGCAGCGCTAGCCGATCAATCAATGAACCACAGGTGCTATGGATGCTAAGAATTGTTAGCATTAGCGTGTGCCATATGGTCAAATGGGGAAAATCTGTATGTGTGTGTATGTGGAGGGAGGTGGTACAAAGTTAAGGCTGAGTGTGGAGCTGTAAGGTTCCTTATCCCAGAATACTCACAGTTCTGTAAACACAGACGAAATGTACCCTAGGAGCGCCAGTCACCCCGCCTCTCCCCCGCACCTCCAACTAATGAATTTTTAAAGACGCCATCAATCAAACTGCAAACCAGATCAATTGACCACCGAGGGTAAATCACCAGCGCTGCGTGTTAGCTAACTAGCTAGCCAGCCAGCTAGCTGCCGTCTCGTCACCAGCTGCTGCCTGATTGACCAGCTAATCGTTTGCCCGGGCATGCACTTGTGATGCAATCATTTGCATTAAATAATAACTGAGCTGTGTACTAATATGTTAGCTAGTGATAGAGCCTGGCTGGCTGGCTTGTACAGTAGATACCTGCCTGTACTGTATGTTATGAGGGAGACATGGCACATTTTCACGTCACCTGTAAAACACGTACCCAATTTGTCCACAGAATCACTTAGGCTCTGGGGCTTTTGGGATGCTAGAAATTGAAACAAGATTAACCTCGGTATCAACAAAGCAATTTCTTCCCTTTACGGTGCCGTGATTAAAATGAGTGCAGGGAGAAATCACCCCCTTCCACTCCCCCGTGAAGTCTTATTCCACCCGTAGTCAGGTCGCACCCAGGGACGATGTTCTTCCCCTCTACTACCATTTGACCATCTCACTGGTGTACTAACCACCAAATTGCAGCTTTCAATAGTTTCTGTGCAGCCCAGCTACACACCAGACTTCCATTTATCAATCACACAGTCATTCATTGCACTAGTTGTGTTTGTGGGTATAGACAATGTTTTAGTTTGTTTGGGGAACGGTGTTGGCTGTTGTTATGTTGTGGTACAACGTAACATTAGTGTGGTGTATTCAAATAAATCATTGTTTATCACTTCTTGCACACATTTAGTGTCTGGAATAATGTGGTTGAGCCCAGCATTACACAAACATTGTTTCGGTTCGACAGACTGAGTGCTGTCGAGTACAGCTGGCACAGAAGGCGAGGAGAAATTCTGCTCGAATGCCGACGGGCAGAGCAGATTAGGACACCGATAGAAGCCGGACACTTATCATTTGTCTTCGGTGTCACATACCACGTACTCCGTCTATCGATTGGTCCTGGTCACTAATGGGCAAAGCTGGAGAATATGTAGAGACTGCTAGACTACGGGATATCAAGACATAGTCCAGATGACACACGGCTGCCATTATTCTCTAGCAGAATGTGTACAGTCTGTTATGACACATGCGGCTGTAATTGACAAATGTCCGACTGATTGGAACTTTGGCTAAAAAGCATGTAAATGAAAAGGTAATGAAGCGGAGCCAAGCGTTCAGCTTTGCTCGTGTGTGTGTGTGTGTGCGTGCGTGCAAGTGCGGCACGGTGGGGAACACTGCTGGCTCAGAACGCCTGCTGCATTTGTCTGATGCCGAGAGAGAGTTCACTAGCAGGTTGCCTTCAGTGTTTGTTGGAGTGAGGCAGCACGACATCAGAAACAGGTATAGACACAGATTCTATGTACCTGTACAGTATACTAAATTGAGGTGAAAATCTTACCTCATATAACTAAAACTTGCTTTTTTTAAATACCAGATCTTTTCAACTGACGTTTTGCATCTCATGATTAGAAATAAATCTTGCCCTGAATCTTTTGGGATCTAGACTCAGTATTCAATATCCCACAGCGGTTATGGCTCAACTGACTAGACGAAAGTGTTTTTATCTGGACACATCTCAAAACCATCTGGAAACATGCGCCATTCACACAAGTCAACAGGAAGCTAAGGCTTTACAATGATGGATCTTCTGACGCTTATCTCGGCCCTGTTCACTGCTGTAAGGATTTTCATTTGATCAACAGTGTAGCCCACTTATATTCTGTATGCAACAGTGGAACAACGGTGGAACAGGGAATTGATTATATGTAATGGGATTAGCAACAACATTTGACAGAATTGGAAGCCATACTGTAAATTGATGCAGTTGCTGGCTCAAAATATGCAGATATGCATATTGCATTATTGACAATGTGGTTTTATCTGTGAAAACTACACCAAACACATTTAAAATTATTATAATTAGTGAGAAACTATGGGTCTAGATGCTGATATGATAACTGGTATAGAATATAGAATATTACCTTGACATAAGTTGAAATGCAGTTGAAAACTATGCAATTTAACTTTGAAAAATGTTCAGAGGTACCCGAAGAGGCACAGCAGATTGTTGTCCCAATTAAAATGTTTGTCAATTACTGTCAATAATCAATGCATGCTAATAAATGTGTTACAGTTGCTCTGCCAAAAGTAGGATATTTTACACATGCATCCTCAGTCGGCCAAACGATGAGATGGAGCTCTGTGGCTAAAAGCCTGCTGGATGGTTTTGCTTTTCAAGGACATACCATGTCCTATAAGCTGCTAAGCCAAACCCTCGTTGCACATGCACGCACACACTGCTTGAAGTCGCTCTCAAGTCACAGAAAGCTCCCTGCAATTCTCTTATGACGGGAATCTGTAAGCCTTTGCTTCGCCCGGGAACTGACAGCTCTGGTTATACTGCATGTTGCTCTAGTTCTAACTTGGCATGAATTATGCATCAGAAATCATACATTGGGGTGGGTCTCTATGAGGTGGTATAGTTGCTGTAATAGTACTGTATACAATGTTTCAGACTCAAGTCTCAAGTGACAGCGTAGGATAGCTGGTGCATGCTAGCTTGTGTTTCCCTGGTACAATTTCAATGTTGATTGATATCATGGCAAACAACCTCACACACTGTCAACGGCACAGGTTGTGTAGGCCCCAAACCTTCCATGTCGTTAGCAGCCATCGATACGTGAAGCCGCACCACACTGCCAGTGACAGATACGGCCCACCGCTTGTGATTAGAACAGAATGGGACGGATAAATCATTGCTTCAAATCCATGGCAACGCCAAGCTCCAACCTCAGCCATCTGTTGTAGGAAAGACCCCCCGTACACACACACACACACACACACACACAGGGCTACTGCCAACATGCCTCTCCCATCTACGCTGGCAAGAGTGCACATATGTTACGAAAGGCCACAGGGTGTAAACAATCTCATGTTGTTACAAGTCATCAATCAGATTAAAGTAGCGTATAGCCAACACAATCAAATTAAAGTAGCGTATAGCCAATGCAATCATATTAAAGTAGTGTATAATAATATTGAATAATTGAAAATAATCTAATGCATATTTGAAGAATACAGACAGGAAAGAAAGAGAAAGAAATAGAACAAACAAACATCTAACAAAGTAATACAGACAGACTATTGACTACATGACAGACAGGCGTAATTAAGATGTGTCGGGTTACACTGGAGTGGACCCAGGAAAGCATTCCTGTATACTCAGAAAGGAGAACTTTGACCTGATACCAGATAAGATACCTACAGGCTACAGGCAGAGCACTGGTGCAAGCGTGTGGGTGCATTTCGTCTGGCCTTTAGACACCGAGACGTATTATGTATGAACACAGCCCCTATAGTATTCTGACATCCAGGCAATTAGCCTATGACTGGCAATTGTTCAACTTGCACTCCAAACACTGCGCTGTCAATAAAGCTAGGCTGTTTCTTTAAGTTTTACAGCGACACTGAGATTGGTCCTGTTTTGTTTTCTTCAGCTATGCCTCTTCCATTACAGTACACGCTGGCGAACATTTCAAAGCCAAACACCTTTCACGCAGCTTGTCCAACACACCTAATGAAGCATTACGGTGATTGGCAGCAGACTGCAACAAACTAACAAGCCTCCGCGGTTGTGTACTTTCAGAGGAGAGCCTATAATTATTTCTACTGGCTACTTCTTCTAATCTGGTGAAGGCCTATGTTCCAAAACACCCCAGCATCATACTCCTACTCGAAGGTGCACTTATTGATGGCATAGTTCCCCCAAAACCCCACATTTCTTCTCCAGTTTACGGCTAATGCTTGGAATGTGGGAATAAGAGGGGGACAATGGTGTACGGTCAGGTTTTTTGATTTATTTATTAGATGGGGAGTGAGTCCTTACCCCAAGTGAAGGAGTTTAAGTACCTCGGGGTCTTGTTCGCGAGTGAGGGGACTATGGAG
>JAODTR010085764.1:0-14393 GCA_025399935.1 Amblyopsis rosae | reverse complement strand
ACATACTATATATATATATATATATATATATATAGAGAGAGAGAGAGAATACACAAAAATACATTTCATTTTAACCACTAACCAGATGAGTGATTTTCAATGGCAACTGAATGTGTAATTAAACTGCTGTTAAGGCTACATTCAAGTAGATTGGCAAGTAGATTGCATTGCAAAGCTAATTGAGAATAACAGGCGGTGCATGATCTAGTCAAAGATGTACACATCCTGCACGAAGGATAAATACTACACTGTAATTCACAAACTACACTCTCATATTCCTATTGCAGGGTCCTTAGTTTTTTTCCCCTTGCGACTTAGAGCACCAATGGCACGTGACATTTGTTTCCTTATATTTGGGTTCAGTGAGCTGTATCGTTTCAAAATCTTCCGTTAGATGTAAATAAATAGTATGCTATTCTTTTCAGTGGAAACTGCTTCAAATACAACATGACCACGTGGTGTCAAATAAGAATTGCATTGACATATGCCCTGATCTAAGATCGCCATACACTGGTCAGCTAGGAAACAGTTGAAAATGAGATTTCCTACATGGACAAATTGAGTTAGTTGCTCACAAATCATTATAAAGTAAGTAATCAGTACTCTTGAGGTGTAATGCTGAAACAGTAATCCCCCATATAAATATGTTCAAGCACAAAAAGGGTCTGTCATTCTAGTTACTTTTAAAAGCTTGTAAACATTACCAATATGCATCCAGAGCACCAACTGTAATCCTTATTAAGACTGAAACCATTGTGTTGGTGCCAGACGCAAATGTGTCCCTGGGAATGAATTAGCACTTAGAATATGAACAGCTGCTATCTATGCTCTTGTCCCCCATTTTTTCCTGGATGTAAATTCACAAAATTCCAACAATTAATGTGCCTATTTATTCAATTCCTCAATACATTAGCATTCATTGTCACAGTTAGGCCGTATGTACAATATGACCTTACGCTACTTCTCTATCATGACTGAATCAGAAGTAAAGAACAGATATACATTTAAAACATTTGGCTTCATAGTTGGCTTTCCCCCCCATTGTATTCAGTAGTTTCAGCCTTGTTTGTTATTACCGGTAAATATGCTCATTCACGAATCTTTTTGCTCACGTTATCAGCATAAGCTGAACTAGAATATTTCGAGACAGATGAGTTAAACAGAGAATGCGGAGATCAGGCACACAACCATTTAAAAATTACAGCTTGGCAAAGTAATGTAGACATTCCGCTTTCGGAATAATGGCATTAGGTTCCAAACTTAAACAGATGATACCAATTTGTCAAGTGCTCTTACTAATAGGTCTATTTTCAATATTATGCCACTAAATGTAACCCTTTACCTCCACACAAAAAAGGTATTCATTTTACACAGACTCCTAAAGGATTAGCAGATTTGAGGTATAAATTGCATCTTCGCACACAAATCAGATAACCCAGCCATCGGCATAATTCTTATATAATATAAACAATAAAAAACAAAAAAAAGCCCAGTTTGTACCAGAACCTGACCCAAGAAGCCATGACAGTCTAGTGCTGTCTAGTGCAGTCCACCCCCCCCCCCCCCCCAATCGACCTCCTCAGTAGCACGTCCCATACTGTGATAACTGGATATTCATGCATTAAATCCCTCGGCATAACAACATCAATATGATATGTCAAGCTGAGGGTCTGCAACAGTGCCATTAACAACAGCTTGACAAACGAGCCACGGCATCTCCACCCTCAATGCCTCCCTTCCTCTGCCTGTGTCTCAGTAGGCGGGAGGCTGGTAGCCTCCATCTCCCTGTGGCTGGATGTTGGGCACACTGGGGAAGTAGGGGGGTTGCTGGTAAACATCTGGCCCGCTGTTGGAGTACGTGGTGGGGTTGTAGGTGGTCGGTGCGTAGGCGGTGGGCGGGAAGGACGTGGGGGCATACGGCGTGTGGGCGCCCGCTGGGGGCTCGGGATAGGTTGGCACGGCGACGTCGCCCACCCCGCTGCGAAAGCGACTCAGGGCAAAGTAGGTGAGGATGGCCTGCAGATGATGAATACACACCGGAACGATTTAACAGACGGCATGTAAAATAGCTATCATTACGCCTATTTGTAAGGGTTTTAAAACCTTCCATTGGCAAACAGTATGTCATGTTTTGCCGTGAAATCCTAACCTGGTGTTAACCAGACCATTTTCACGTTGTGAATAGGTCTGGCCACGCGCCATTGAGAAGTGTTTGCAGTTGTATCCTACTTGGCGTAGACCTCTGGTTCATTTTGAAACTGTTGGACAGCGCTGAACCAATTGGCGTTGCTACAAGTGTTTTGATCGTTCTACCACCATTCCGAAACACCCTTGACTTCGACGTCATCTCACTAACCCACGCTGATTGGGCCGCCAGCAGGGTGGCTGTGTGAAGTTCTGCGAACGCTAATGTGATCAGGGTTCCCAGACTGTAATCTCAGCTAAATAAATTGAGCTGAGAGCACAGTCGGGCGGAGCCAGTCTAGTGAAATCCTTCAGTTGAGAGAAATGACTGGTTTGGCCGTTTAGTGAGCTCAACAAACTGTTCCGCCCTGGAAACTTTCGATTCAAATTAGTTTGTCACAGAGGCACTGCCAATTAATTCATGTTATTAGCAGGGGATTGGACCAACTTCAACCTAATTGGAACAAAAAATAGTTGGAAGTGATTGTAAAACTCTGTGGCAAGCAGATGATTGGTCCACCTTTAACCAAAGAGAACCACATAGAGATGGCATTTGAACATAGGCACTTGCGTTCAAACACCAACTAAACAACCTGCATGGGTGCTGGGTTCTCTAACTAGCTGTACCGTAATTGATATCAAATGACAGATCCCAGACAAAGTGAAGCAAATAATAGGAGAAATTTGGCTGGTGGTTAACTAGGCTAGAACTAAGTAACCATAATTAGGTCTGAATGCATACATTTGGCATAACCTTGAGGATTTCACATAGGATTCTGGATTATGTTTTCAGCTCGCCCACTTAACAGACAGCAAGTGGACCATGAGGATATATTCACATAATTTGGCAAAAGGTGTATTAATTTACAATCGCTCTCAACTGTATAAAAAGGAGAATGAGGAGAACCAGTCTATTTAAGCTACAGCATAGCCACACGTTAAGTAGTTCTCAAGGACATATGGCCCTAGTCAAACAGTTGTAGTAGCAGTCCTCCTTACCCAGGTGGCGATAGAGAAGAATGAGAAGGCCACAGAGGCGCGAGCAGCATCCTCAGGGATTCCACTGACGTCATGGGTTTGGCCCCACTGGCTGGCCAACACGCAGAAGCACACAAACCACAGGAAGGTCCACGCCCCTGAAGAGTCCAAAGACAGAGGCAGGCACACAATTGTTTCCAAACAAGCAAAAGGTACTCTCATAAAAAAAAATATATATATATGATATTTTGGATATTTGCTCACTAGTTTAGGTTTTCATATTTGGTGTATTTATTATAACACTGAAATGTTAAAACGGTATAGTCAGTCAGTAGGGCTGTGCAACTAATCTAATTTTGATCGTGATTTCAATTTGGGCTCCTAACAATTACAAAAATAACATTATCGAGAAAAAATAATTGTATTTTGCACATTATGTTTTGCAAGTATTCTGAATGACAGGCGCGTTCTCACTTCGGCGCAGGGTTAAAGTTCAACGTGAAAATATTAAGGGACATTTCACAGTGGAAGGTGTTTTCACAGTTCTTTTTTTTTGGTACATTAAATGTAACATCTTTCCAAAGTCTAATGACTAATCTTGTCCACGGAATTTGACAAAAATTGTATTAGCTTACTAGCTATTGTAAGTAGCTGAAATGAAAATTGTTTAAGAGAATTAACATTTCGGCATCCTAGCTGCAAAAGGTACAGCATGTTTGGAAACTGTGTGTGTTGTTGTTTTGAAAGTTATAGAAGTATATAGTTATAGTATAGAATTAATCTCAAAAAGTCAAATAAACTTTCAAAGGAATGCAACATTTCAATTCTGATAGGATACACATGACAACAGTGTGGAACACACACACACACACACACACACACACACACACACACACTTTTGACTGTAAAACGGTGCCAGGGTAGGTTCCTGTGATCAGATAATCAGATGCTGTTCTTGCTAAATGGTTACCTAACCGCATCTTTGTTCCCTCTAAGAATGACTCACTGTCAACCAACTGTATAATGGACAGTTGATGAATGCTTAATGCCTTCAGAACTATAATGCCATTCTTCTTCCTCCTCCATAATACATTCACATCAGCCACATGGTGTAGGCATATTACATGCATGTCAGGAAACAGAAAAACATGCGTTAAAGGGCAGGGTTAGTCATTCGCAAGAACGCTTGCTAACTTCGTGCTCAAATCAAAAACTCTCAGACCCACACATTGAAGCGAACAATGCATGTATGTTGTTGTGAGCAATGTTCGCCACTATGTTTCCATTCTTATTTACGGAGCCAGATAGCAAAATGCAAAGAAATATTTGGTGAATTTGACAAAAAGTGTATTATCTTACAATTAGCTTGCAATAGCCGACCATGAGACATCATTTTGAAAAACGAGAATGTGATTCGATAGGGATGAAAATAACAGTTTTCTCACAAAAAACAACTACTACACAGCTGTTCACCTGAGAATCCTAGGTCAGCCATGACAGCATATTTCCTTTCCTGGGCATTACTCATAAGGGGCATGTAGGCGTCCAGCACAAGGAAGACCACACAAGCCAGGAAGGCTATCACCCCGATGCCCACAGCGTAGTGGCAGGCAGAGTCATTCTGGTTGAAGATACACTTTTCCTCGGAACTGTGAAGGGTGTTCACATAGCCCTCTGTTGTGATGCAGGCAAACACCACTACGGCAAAGATCTGTACAAGTAAAGGGGGAAATATGTGAAAAACGAACATTTTTAATTTACTAGGAACATGATGGGATAATTAGTGTGCGGTAAATGTACAGCATGGCTTACTCATTGACACAAATGGAAATTAATTATATTTAGGTTAAAACATCAAGTTTATAGCAAATCATTAGGTCAATCTGTCTTCCTGAAACATATGAAATATTGCTCAACAACACTAGACTCAATAACACATCATGCAATGATGTCAGCTGTTGATAATATGATATCACAAACAACATTTAAATTAACATTGAAATATCTGTAGGGTTTTTCAAAACTTAAACCCTGTATTGTACCATGTTCATTATTATGTTAACAAACAAGGCATTGTGACGTTTTGTTTTCCAGTTAGCTGTCCGACTGAAAACATTCACACTTGAGAATGCAACTGGGGCACACAATTCTACCAGTCAATCGCCCTGCCCTGTCTTTTGCTGCTTCGCTCCCAACCTACCCATGTGACCTATTTTTGAGTGCAGCTGCCTACCATGTGACAAGAGAGAACAACATTCATTATGAAACCAGGAGAGAGAGAGAGAAGGCAGAGGGACAGATAGGTCTTATGTCTAAACAGGGTTTGACAACAAGCAAATGTCAGTGTATCAAAACAAAGAAACGCAACACATGATTAAGAAAGAATAATTGTCAAGACGCTGAAACACCTTTTTTTTTATGTTTAAATATATTAAACTTAGTACATATTTTTAACCAACAACTTATTAGAGATATTTCCTGGTTACTGGATGTGCCATTCAACACGATGCAATGCGATGTTTTTTAAAGTGTAACTAACTTCACTCCAGCGCCCAGCCTGACTCCACCCACTGTACATTTTTGAAAAATGCTACAAGAAATCTAGTTGGAGCTGAAAGGGAGGCCCATTTAAAGTGTAACTGCACCCTCAATGCGTTTTTTGAGCTGTAAACTAAGTTGTTACTTATTTTACAGCTCAAAAAACACATGGATGTTGAGATATTGTGATGAGACACAACAATGCTGGTGATGATATTCACAAAATCCAAATTCTGATAAAAATCTGCATTTTAGGGGCTGAAAACAGATCTACGGTTTTCAGCGGTACACTCTGTCCGCTCATACATCATCAAATTCAAATGTTAAAGTTAAGGGGTCCTCCTCTCAGCCCACCCCCCACTCACACTGTAGTGGGTGGAGTCAGGCTCAGAGCTGGGTACACATTGCGGACTGGGTGCAGAATACTTTAACATTATGATTTACATAATCTCTCTAAATCAGCAAGGGCCTTGCACGAGTTTAAACAGAGATGGCATGTGGAGCCATTTTCCTTATACAATATTCAAGTAGGCATATTATATACACTCAACACAATGTACAGTAGCTACTTTATCGACCCTGTGGGTAGCCAGATTCAGACAACAATAAAATACATTTTAAGTTAGACCCCCCACCTCCCCCTAAAATCTATCTTCTGCATTTATAAAACTAAGGTGTAATATATAAACAAACCAGATTAGTTGATAAACTGGATGCACCCTATTGTACTGTGAGACAAACAGATCAATGGCACACATTCACCTGAATAGAGGCCTTATAATATGTGACCTTACCTACCTACACACCATTTCCTGTTTACTAATAACTCTCTCTCTCTCGTCAGCACCATATTATAGGGGTTGTTATAGTTGTATGCTTCTAAATGTATAGCAAAACAAACGTGCACATATGGGTGCTACATTAATCAACCTGACGTTGATTAATATTAATATGACCTAATGAAAAACGTGAACCGTCCTTAAACTTACAACAGTGTCATTCATACAATCCAGTAAAATGCCAACACAACGTTATCGGTAATGTTGTGTCTGCCAGAGTTTGGAATTTCCCCCAGCAATTAAAGTTTCTAACCACAGAGACTATCTGTCCCTATAGATTTGCCTAGCAACAAGTGACCATGGTGGCTCTGGGAAATACCAGTCTGAAAACACACTACACTTTAATTTACTTTAAATGGCTGACCAAAACAACAGTTATATTACTTAGACATTCCTGTGTGAGCAAGTTAGTGTCTTGTTATAACTTGTTGCACAGGCATGTGCGTATCCTAGTGCTGCGCGTATTTTAGCTACCGTAGCCTCTGCTGTGTCATATATAGCATATCGCCTGCATGCAATATGGCTGTGCAGTAGTCTGTTGATTTATATGATAAAGAAATATAATTCAACAATATTCAATGCGAGTTTTAGCACACTTTTGAAACTCCGATCCTGAATCGTGTTCCGTGTACCGGTAAGTTACAACAGTCAGCTACGGTACCGTACTTCCACAATAACTCACCCAGCTGAGAGTTCGCACTATAGTTTGTGGTTGTCGGATAAACTTTTGAAAATCGAAGCCTCCACCTGCAAGCGAAGCCCCGTAAACAGTCGCGCCGGCTGTCTCCTCCATGTCGTTGAACAATTCACGAGATCCTGAGAAGTCACAAGACAAGTGCCAATATGCCCCGGTGCTGTGTGACTTGACAGCTTAGCAAACACTTGAGGTGAGCTTCCTCGATACGCCACAACGTTGCCACTAGCCTATGCTACGTTGAGTAGGCTGCGCGGAAAGGGCAGTGCCAAAAAGGCGGGGTTGTGATAATGTGGCTCATTCAGGAAATCAGAGAATACAACCAACAATATGATGCGCTAAATTATAAATTGTCCGGTTTCCTTCTCCAGAAATCGCAGACAATTTGTTTCAGAATAAGTTTAGAAAAAAGAGAATATTTCACTTTTTTGTATCTAGGCAGCACAGGATACAATGATACTTTTTTAGTGTTTATTTATTATCCACAACAGTCCGTTTGATATCGACCACGCACGCACGCACGCACACACACACACACTGGTTAATCCTCCAGTGTCTTCTTCACTTCTTCAATTTGTGCCCATTATTCCGTGGATGAAACAGAACTCTGTGGAGGTTATACAGTTTGATGACTTGATTCATACTTAGCCAATTGATATAGTCACTGTCAAATTATTAACTTATTAATTACTAACTTTGTTAGTGATTACTCATAATACCTGATCAGAATCATTAATTCCGACTACCATAATCACATCAGCATCTTCTTGGTGTTCCTTCAAATCCTGGAAATGTAAAAGGTTCATATAAATTGTAATAATGATTTTATGTTGCTTTCTTTGATATTCTAATCTAATGTAACACAAATGAAACGCAATCATAAAAAGGCGCATTCGTATTTCTACTGGATGCTTTATTCTGTATTCTATGGAGATATGAGACTATTAACCTACCAGTTCATCCTCATAAGCAACTATCCTGCTTTTCATCTCTATTTTGGACCTGTGTGGGCAGATAACATGGATATGTTTAATTCAATACTAGCTAGTTAAAGTTGCTAGCAATTAGGACGGACTCCCAGCCTACATGTATGGCAAGCCGTACATGGACTATAGTAGTAGGCCTACATTAATATACAGTATAAATAAACATACAGTGCAGTTTGCTAGTGGGTTTACTTATTAACTTACTGATACTTTCTCTCTCTGTACCGATAATTTCTTCTTCCTGAAAGAAGAGAAATTAAGTGTTTAAAGATCACATGAGCAACAGAAGATAAAAGGGATTTACATCTATTATGCGGCCAACTGATGTTTTTATTCAACCGATTAAAACATCAAAACGGTTTGATAATGACTATGTAGTTTGATTACAATTCTGATGGTCACTGCACTGCAGATATACTTAGTTTTTATGAGGATAGGCATGAACTTTCTTTTCTTTACATGTTAACTCACTGAAAACCACTCCAACACAACAACAGATTGTGACCACGGTAACCAAGAAGGTGAAACAGCCAAAAACAACTGCTACCACCGAAATCGGGAGACGATTGAGTGCTGGAGAAGCAAGGAAAATAAAAGGTAAAATAACACCACATGACACCAAAGGTTTGCAGGACATACAGAGGACTAACTTAGTTAGCTATCGTGGGAATAAGCTGTACCTTCTTTATCGACATGCAACTTCTTGCTTTTTAACACAGTGGTATTGTCAAAGCTGTCTGTTGCTTCACAATGGTATGTTCCGGCGCTGCTCCTCCTTACAGCGAGGTGGAGTATGGACTGTTCTGGAGGCTGGTGGTACACCAAGTAGAAGTCTCCTCTGCTTTCTAGAAGGGTTCCATTGAGGAACCACTGGTAACGTACATGGGATCCCCTCTTCACCTTGCAGTGGAACGTCAGGCCAATCACAGCAAAGTCCTCTCCAGTATCATACGTGTACTGGATTGTCACAGGGCCAGCAGCTCTTTCTGTTTAAGAGATATTGGAGGAATTGGTGGACACGAAATACATAGGGACAGATGCAGGCAAAGGTAAAAGAAAAAAAAGAAGTAATGTTTCCTAAAGCCACAAGCTAACTGTTTTGCTAATTTAGTTTGAACTACTTAACTGATTGATTAAAATCACTCGCTAATGACAATTAAGGCTATATTTTATACTCTGTGGACATATCTTGTCCACCTTTGGTGAGACACTATCAAGCTTGGGTCTAATTATTTAGTCTATAGACTTATCACATACCAGCATATAAATTCAGCCATTTACTGTATGACGTCCTGTTTTCATTCCTTGCCTGGCACTGGAGCCATCCTGAATGTTGGTCCATAGTCACTGGAACTGTAAACGTGGCATTTTGCTCATCTACTGTCTTATTTTCAACCATCTCTGTCCTGTTGTAGAGCCAGAACGTTATTGGGGGAGTCCCTCGCATTGTGTTGCATGTAACCACGGCATAATAGTGCTGGAATCCGGCCTTTGATATTCTGAAGGATATGCCCGGTACTGACACTACCTCTAATGGAATAGAATAGAAAGAATAATATAACGTAAAATAATAACGTAAAATAAAAATACAACTTTAACCTCAATTTCAGATGAGATATCAACAGTCGGATAATCAGAGCTGACCTTTGACAGTGATGCGCACTGCAGTGCTGTTGGACTTATAGGTTGTCTGGTTGAATTGGTTGGTAGCGACACACGCGTAGTCGCCGCTGTCTTTTGTGGTGGTTCTGTAGATAATATACCTAGTTATTACAGTCTCTTTCCAGATGTTGTTAAGGACCTGACATCTAGTGATGTGAACAAGTATAGCTGTCAAAGAAGATCTCATTGTTAATATCCATTATGTTCTCTTTCTACTTTATTGTAGCCATCACGGTAACAGAATTGGAAGGTGCAACATTCCTTATTGAGTTATAGAAAATTCAAATTAGGGAATTATGGGTAAAACTTTCAACAATGTCTGTTATGAGTCATTTTACCTGCTTTTTTGATTATGTTGAATTTGTTCTTACTCTAATTCTTATACAGCCCTATTCATATTCATACACTAATGTCTAGAGAGCATGGATGTTTGAGTCATCATACAGATTAGGGCTGTGCAATTAATCGTGATTTCAATTTTGACTCCTAACAATAGGAATCATCGAGGAAAAAACATTATTTTGCACATTACGTTTTGAAAGTAAATTCGTATTTTGTCTTGTGTTCTGAATGACAGGCACACGCTCACTTTTACCCATTACAGGGTGAAAGTAAAACATCAGCATGAAAAGTAGCAGTTGAAGTTGTATCACTGTTCATTTCACTGTTTAGGTGCAGTAAATGCAACATCTTTCCAAAGTTAATGAGTAATCATATTAAATAATTATGATTAGCATATTATTACTTTTTCCATAATCGAGCAGCCCTAATACAGATGTATCTGTAATATATAACCAAGATGCTTTTGCTACAGAATGTTCTTGCTCTGTTTGAAAAGCGTTATTGTAACTTATAATTCATAACCTAACTTAACTTAAATAGTCGAGTCATTGTAATGCTGGAGAAAGATCGTTGATATTTGAACTCGATCAGTGCGCACACAGAATGGAGAGAGACTGTGGGGAGAAGCCTCTTACCTCACCTTCGTGTTTGACTGTCTAAAACCAATACTGTCAAAGAATCAATACTTTACAATTCGTGTATGTGCAGGATAAACCGGGATCCACTGACCGATAGATGATGAGTTGGTTGTGTGTAGAAATGTGAAGTGGAGACAGAGGGACAGGCCGGCCATTCAGCAGCCAGCTATAGGAGACGTATGTACCAGCTGTCACGTTACAAAACACTGCAAGTTTACTCCCCTCAAACATCTCCACTGTGCCTGACTTGACAACAACCTTTGCACTATCCACTGGCACTGTAGAGGAAAAGCAGAACAAATTCAGCATTATAGCCTGCACTTCGTTTTTGTGTCAGGAATGCATTTACACGCTAGCTAAGAAAAACAAGACAGTGTAAAAATATAAACAAAACGTTAAAAAATATACTGTAACAAAATAACAATAATTAAGATACGCGTAAATGTGTACTATCCAGACACGCACCTATCACATTGAATTTGTGCCTGGAGCTTGCAATGGGTTGTATGAGAGAATTGTTCTGCACGCTAGCCACGCACTCCATGTTGCCATCATAGGACTCTCTGACACTTAGGGGAAACTGTCCGCTTCCACCCATGAGCGTGGACTCACCCAACGCCTTATTGCGGTCGCCCTCTCTACGTAAGAAGAGAGTTATCTATTCAGATAGCCTACACAGTAGAACGTACACAAATACATATTTTATTTTTCAAATATTATTTGATTTGACACCCACTTGAATAACTGCAGCAGAATATGTTGATCTTTTGCGAAGGTATTCTCCACATCACAATACAAATCTACTACGCGACCATTTAGAGCCTCATTAGGACCAGTCAAGACAGGACGGCTTAGAAATGAGGCACCTGGGAACACACGTCATAATATATATGCCACACACAGCAAGTCTCTATAGTCCATTTATTTAACGGGTGGATTATATTTGCAAAAGAATTAAACAAAATGTTTTGACATTTTAACAACTCATAATACATATTTATTATTTTAAAAATGTTCCTGTCCCAGAAAATAATTTAACTGTAACAGATTAATAAAGACCCACAATGATTTAGAATAAAATGAAATGTAAAACTAAAATATCTACAGTATTCCATATTACAATCACGATATTCCTATGACAATACATGTTTTTTGGTCAATATAATAAGATTAGACACATATCTGCTTACTTGTCTCCCTGCTGCAGTAGTACCAACCTGAGAGGACAAAGAAACAGAGTTAACAAATTATGTGAAACAAATATTCATTGGTAGGCTACTGCATAGCTACATGTGTTCTTACCCAGCATTACCACCACTACACATGAAGGCGTCCTCATGTCTGACTAGACAAATGTTTTTCAAACAACTCCTCTTGAAAGGAATATCTTGATTTTTAAGAAGGGAATTTAATTAGTTCTCACAACTGCGTTTTCATTTGACTGTTTTGAGTTAATGTCTGTCTGACGAACATTTGCTGACACACTTTGAAATGTGCAAAGAACTGATAAAGCAGTACCACACCTCCAAACTGTACAAGCCTACACTGAAGATATTTTGAAATGTTTAAATTATATAATGCAATTCTGGCTTTAAAATTTATAAATATGTTAAATAGAAAATGGACAACAATGTGAAACATTTCTGTTACAAGAAGTCAAAGTAGCCAAACAAACATATGAAAAGTTTTATTTAATTTATACATAGATGTGTGAATACAGTAGTTTGTAAACGAGAGCATCACCACTAATCACTCAAGTCTCTACCACAGGCCTACAGGTCTATCAGAGGTCTGTTAATGGTTTGTTGTTAGCAATAGGAAGAAGAGAATGCACACTGTAGGAGGAATAGGCAGTTTTGATTGAAGATAACACTCTGGGCACTGTTGTCACATCGTCATGTGCTCTCCGTAGTCTGAAACAGAGAGGAACTATGATCTGCCACAGTACCATCTACCAAAATATACCTGAAAATACCATGTCAAAAATGTGATGGGAAATATTTACATTTTAAATATAAGATTGTCTATTTACAATTGTTTATTTAACTTAAGACGTTTGACCTGCTCCTTAGATTGCAAAATAAACATATATACTGTATAACAATTCACTTCACCATGCAATTTGCATAGGAATCATTGGTCTATTTTCTTTATTAGACAGTTTCTCTTAGGTCTCCTGATTAGGCATTTAACAAATATAAAGCCAAGTGAATGTAACAGCAGAGGAGACAACAGAGGAGTGGACTTCCCCTTGATATATTTAGTTGCATGTGTACACGGCACCTGTGACACACACACACACACACACACACACACACACACACACTGATTTATATCAGAGCTAAAATTAGGACTCAAAAAGTGATTATTAGACATTTATTTGAGGTCTAGACTCTCCATTTCTTATTCTTCACCATATAAGTATTTTAGTAGAGTTTTTAATTAATGTGTGTATTTTTACCACCATCTGCACTGTGTGGTTAATGAAAGAATTTTCATGCATACTACTGCTTGCCATTGTTAAATATCATAATGATATACTGTATGCTATTGTGCTGATGCAATAAATGTGTACAGGTCAAAGACGCACACCTGATTCAGGACATCACAGGATGTTTCCATCATATCCCTCCCTGGCAGGGATGGGATTATACACACAGGACGTATACTGGAGAGGGAAAGTGTCTGTCAAACTTAGTGGAGAGAATACTCATTAAGCAGGTAAAACACTCATTAAGCAGGTCAAACACTCATTAAGTAGGTTAAATACTCATTAAGCAGGCCAAACACTCATTAAGCAGGCCAAACTCTCATTAAGTAGGTAAAATACTCATTAAACAGGTAAAACACTCATTAAGTAGGTAAAATATGCATTAAGTAGGTAAAATACTCATTAAACAGGTAAAACACTCATTAAGTAGGTAAAATATGCATTAAGTAGGTAAAATACTCATTAAACAGGTAAAACACTGATTAAGCAGGTAAAATACTCATTAAGTAGGTCAAACATTCATTAAATAGGTAAAATACTCATTAAGCAGGCCAAACACTCATTAAGTAGGTAAAATACCCATTAAGCAGGTAAAATTCTCATATAGGTAAAACACTCATTAAGCAGGTAAAATATGCATTAAGCAGGTAAAACACTGATTAAGCATGTATAACACTCATTAAGTAGGTCAAACATTCATTAAGCAGGTAAAACACTTATTAAGCAGGTAAAACACTCATTAAGCAGGTCAAACACTCATTAAGCAGGTCAAACATTCATTAAGCAGGTAAAATACTCATTAAGCAGGCCAAACACTCATTAAGCAGGCCAAACTCTCATTAAGTAGGTAAAATACTCATTAAACAGGTAAAACACTCATTAAGTAGGTAAAATATGCATTAAGTAGGTAAAATACTCATTAAGCAGGTCAAACACTCATTAAGCAGGTAACATATCATTAAGCAGGTAAAATATGCATTAAGTAGGTAAAATACTCATTAAACAGGTAAAACACTCATTAAGTAGGTAAAATATGCATTA
>JAODTR010085763.1:0-35520 GCA_025399935.1 Amblyopsis rosae | reverse complement strand
CCCCCCCCCCCCAACATTTTCAGCTTGATTCTTTCAGCTAAAAATAAATGCTTCTGACCTCATGACCCCCAGCTGCTGCATATGTACTAATGCTAATAAGCTCTCCCAGCGTTTTATGATTGCGAGAAACAATCAGTTCCTTTTGATCTCCATGCATCTTTGCATTGAGAAGTAAAATAACACTGGTTGTTGGAATTTGGAAATACGTAATTGGGAAAGGACAACATGTCCTCCTCTGCCCAATCAACTGCATTGTTCTTCCACACGGAAACCTCTGCAATATGGAGTTCTAAAAGTGGCATAAAGGTTCCCCATATCTGTTCCAGAGCATCCATCTCTAAGACGGCTTTGTGGTCACTGTGGGGAAAAGGAAAAGGGGGGGCCTAGTGCCAAGAATTCATCTTACGCACACAATGCATTCTTTCTAACCACTAGACATTTTATACAAACCCATGATACTATCTGACACCCCTCCTTCCCCATACAAAAAGGAAACTGAGCAAACGAATCAAAAGGCATGAAACGGCAGTTTCCCTCTCAGTGTTTCTTTGAGACAAGCCACTATTCAAACGGACCTTGAGAGCTGATTGAGGTGAACAGTGTCTTAATCTCAAACTAAAGAGATTTAATGTTGCTTCAGTGGTACAGGGGTTATTTGTATGCAGTGTAATCTCCTGGAGAATAGGCAAACTTGATATACTGGTTATGGATGAAAACAGCATGTGAAAACTAGGGGTGTTAAGAAAATATTGATACACATACAGTATCGCGAGATTAGATTGTGCAATACTGTATAGATTCTCTAAAACACTATTGATGTAAAAAATTTTGCATGTTTTAACTCAATTTGTAAAAAGGCTGTACAAAATACTGTATATTAACCTCAAAATAGAGTAAAGATGCTTGTTATCAGATTTAGCTTTAAGCTAATTTCCAAATGCAGTCCCTGAGCAATTTTACATAAGTGTTTGTTATTTTTTGCAGTTGTGCCACACATTAGCATTGCTATGCCATTTTGCCATAAATAAGAAATCACAATAGAGCGCTTTGCTTACAGTATCACAATGTATCGTATCGTGGCACCTGTATCATGATACGCACTGTATCGCCATATTCTTGCCAATACATAGCTCTAGTAAAAACCAAGCAAAGCCTGCTACCTGGAATGTATGTGTGGTGATATGTGAATCCTACATCCAACCTATTGTCACCTACCAACTAACTTGATTCTCCAAACAGCTGTGTCTTCACAGGGGGTTCAAAATGCCAACAGTGATAAAAATATACATGTTACTAGTAGTGACATCGCCATCCTTCACTAGGGGGTTTAATTACTGAGATACATTATCATCCACAAGTATTTCATCTGCCAAATGCCAGCATGGCCATAAGCCAGCACAGTTATGCGTCAACCTGTTTTGTTCTTAGGAGGACGTAAATCAAATGTATTTGGACAATTAAAATTTAGAAGCACTAGTTTCAATCAGCTGACATACAGAGAAACTGTAACTACTAACTGTGCAGGCGTACCAACAGGAAATATACAAAGTGAGAGAGTTGCTAAATGTTTCCTGAATCCTAACAAAGTCAAAGTTATGCTTATGCAACAAGCTAACCATACAATTAAGATGTAATGCATTACAGTATGTTTCTGTATGAGAGAGGAAACCAATGACCATTATAATCAATATAGAGATTATTTATTGTTTAGCATCTTGGTTAACATTGTAGCATGCCCGACTCGAAACTTGTTTGCAAAAACAAAACAACATAATGAAACCTCAACCGACCACACAAATGCAGACAAGCCACCATTCTGCCGGGATTTAACATCAACCACTACCCACATACAGACACAATAGAGGCAATAAAGCATTTGAACCATCCTCTCAGATTACATATCATCTTTGTAAGTAGTCGAAGGGGTCAGCTATGATTCAAATAGGACAGTTCAGTTAAAGTGCTTTTATAGTATGAATATGTGCAGTATATCTGCAGCAGGAAACATTAAATGGCTGACGATAACCTCAACAGCCTACCTTTGGTGGTACAGACATAGGGGAACATAGCATGAATATGTTAAGGCAATAAGGCCACATCTCTACATCACTGCCTTCTCCATTATTCAACACTGGGTGTAGTTTTGGGCACATCGTGACGAAAACGCCTTAGCCAGCATTGCCGGACTCAAACAATGACATCACCCCTGCAAGACTGGCAGCCAACAAAGACAAAACTCTCATCTCCGAAGTCACTAGAACACAAGCACTAAGCACTCCCTCATTTGCAATTACAATTTAGCTATGGCACCAGCCAGTGTATTTTTGGCCAAAGAGAGAGAAGACAGTAACCAGTGTCCTCCCTTTGTAACAGAGAAGATCCTCATTTGACAGTGACAGGCTAGATTTTACTAAAGCGAGTTCTGCAGATTTTTACGCTAGTAAAATGCATGTGTGCCAACAGCCTAGGCTTGGTGTTTAACTGAGAAATCAATGTCAGTTTACTGTAGGCGAGTACTAGTCTGGTGTAACCGGCCACGCTCCATTCGGAAGTGTTCGCAGTCGTATCCTCCTATTTTGCTTAGACCTTCGGATAATTTTGAAACTATTGGACAGCGCTGAACCAATCGCCATTGATACGATTGTTTTGATTGCCTCATCTAGTTCTACCACCATTTTGAAACACGATTGACCTCAAGCGTGTTTCAAAATGGTGGTAGGAAAGAATGGACAATATATTGTTGCTTGCTGCAATACAGAAAACATTTGTACAAAGACATCGGTAATGTAACTCTGACTCTGTTGTTATCTGTTCAAACAAGCCTACCCCTAGCCCCTGGTCTGTTGATAACCTTCATCTGTTCCCATTTCTTAACTGTGCATTGTCTCTCTGTCTGGACTGTCTTTGGATCCAAGAAAAGTGATATAGGGCTAACCTACGCTGATTGGGCCGCCAGCAGTGTGGCTGTGCGAACCCCAGTGTGATCAGGGTTTCCTGAATCTCATCTAAATAAATTGAGCTGACAGCATAGTCGGGTGGAGCTAGGCTAGTACACCTGAGACGTTTAGCTCGGTTTGCCCTCTACGCTGGTCTTGGGGGTCCACTGCCTAGCATGGTTTAGGTCTCTCCATGCTCCAGCATACAGTACCTAATTCAAATAAATGCAGACGCCTGATAACTAACCATTCATTTGAATAAGGCGTGTTGGGGCATGTGTGTGTGTGTGTGTGTGGCCCACAGAGCATTTGTTTTAGTCTCTCATGCTGGTACACATATTCTGGAATTCCATTGGGCACGTGCGCGCTCCGTTTCGGCTTCGACGCTGCTTTGTTCCGTCCTCTCGAAGCGTCAACTTCCTTCAAACCCTTCTGCCACCAATGTGATATACAATTGACAGTCTGCACACTTTGTTTTGCTCACAATTTCTATTTGTTTTATTTGAGCAGCGCAGATTGCACGCAGCATCAATCAAAAACAGACATGCCGCCTATCTTTAGTGAAGCAGGGCGGAGAGCCGCTTCTGGGACACTCCCAACATGCCCCGCGTCGCGTGTGGTTGAAGTGCAAGCGTTTACTTGAGTGGCCGCGAACAGCTCCGGAGGCCTCGTCGGAGCCGGAAGACATTGCACACATGCGCCCGCGGGAATCCCGGGGTTTAGAGTGACATCTAGAGGCGGTAAGTCACATAGATTCACTTTAACTGTTGAGAGAAATGACAACAACCTGTCCCTTACAAAATGTTCACCGTCACCTCATGTGAAAGACAGACAATTAGAGGCACACAAATATGGGCTTCTAGATGAAGACAATAGAACAACATTATTTAAAACCCTTAAAATCACCCTACAGTATTGTCACAACCTATGGTGGAACATGTTTTCAAACTATACAGTATCACCGCAAGTAAGCCTGCTCATCTATCCCTTTAACTTAATCTTAGAAAGGAAGTGAAGAGTGAGAATGAAATTAAGCAAGCCACTATGAAAGTGTCAAACAAGACGTGTGTCTGTGTGTGCACGTACTGTTCAGTAAAATCACAGGTCCAGGATATATGTCATGATGTTGGGTGGTTTGAGCAGAGTGTGTGTGTGCGTGTGAGATCTTAGCTCTGCAGCAAACACTCCTGGCTCCAGGTAATTCAGAACATCCTTCAGCTTGCCTTAGATCAGTTTAATTGCAACACACAACCGCTTGCCTTTCAAATTTGATAATGCCGAAGAATTCATTGTAGGGTGAAATCTATTATTCTCCAAAAGTATTACTAGTCTGTACTTTTATAATAGTTCTTCAGCATGTTGTGTATGCCTCTCGTGTGGACACAACCCTATGACAGCATTACTGTAATCTCTACAAGGTATATCAGGACATAAATAATTTAAAGCTCTCCACTGACAACATTGTTTTTCTTGCAATGTAGTGAAATATTTTGTTGACACGCATTAGATTTGTTAACATTTAAACAATGTAAATTGTAAACACAGCTATAAGGTGAACTCAGCAAGTGTAAGCCAATGCACTGTGAAACTGATTTCAACTAATATATCTCGACTTTAAACTGGGGTCCGTCCCAAGACGCTAACTGTCATTATTCTAATGTTCGTGTTCAGACATATGGCTTTTTAAATACGAACACAAACAAAGTGGTGCAGACCACACCACGATTATAGTGTAACGGATGGCTGGCCAGAGCCCATTGGGTTTTAGCATATCTTGTGAGAGTAGAGTGTCGGGGTTCGCGTCCCGGTTGGGATCGACGGACCCCGGTAAAACTATATGAACGAATGGCATATGGTGTGTCCAATGTTGGGGGTGGAAGCACTGCTGGATTTCAGTAGCCTATCGTGTTGGGCAACTTTCAAAAGAATTACATCCGATTTCAACAGCGTGCAACACCGTACAATTACCTCTGAATAAGGATCCTTTAATGCACAATTGTTGTAGTGGCTTTGTACGTATCATAATAGCCCTACCAACATTGCCTGTGTGTGATGCTAGCAAGAAACACTATACCGAATAGACTCTCCTCAGAGTCAGACTATGTAGTTGTCCTACATGCTGTTCGACAAACAAGCAAGCCGCAGACCTTGGGAAAACTGTGGGTCGACCGTCTCGCGTGAATTATACCGGGGAGGCTGGGGAAACAAACAGGCTTTTTTTGTCCACTCGTCAGACTCCTGGCCGTCATGGTTTACTGTAAATATTTAACCCCATCGCATTACTTAGCTAATAATTAAAACAAAACAAAAAGTAAAACATAAGACTTGTGCTACTTTCGCTGTAACAAAATATTCAGTGGGCATTATCTCAGTCCTTCAAAATTAAACTCTTCCTTGCTTGCTTGCTGGCTGGCTGGCTACATAGGGGGGCTAAAAGGTTTTATTCGTGGTGCGGTGCTGCTGTTTTTCTGACGTTGTTGTTGTAGTCCATAGTCACTGCTACACGTGAGGCTAGTTCAACTACCCAGGCATAATGTCTCTGACCGATACCAGTGAAAATGTTCATATAACATGCTCAAGGACGTTCTAGTCGCTTATACCTACACGTTGTTGTTTTAATTAAATACCCTCCCAATAAACGCGTCTCATGCACTCAACTAATTATAAACACAGGAACAAAATTGTCGATGTTTACTTTGCTCTGGAACAGGAGCACTGCAAGGAGTATTTCCTTACATGTCCAGACCAGTCATTTCACAGACAATGGTGGTTTGCTCAAATACCTAATTCAGTTTGATTACCAGATATTGGTGGAGACGTGACGTCATTAGGCACCAGGTTTTTTAAGTTCACAGCAAGATTGACAAACTGCAATACGCTTCTGCTTCATTCATAACGCTAAGTGCATTGCAGATTGAGTGTAAAATGCGTGTGTTCCTGAGCGATGGTCGATGAGACGCGGATGTCTGGAGCCATTTGTTCTCACCTTCAGGTGTGAGAGATGACGTGAGAAAATGACATATTGCAATCCATTATCCCAAGTAAACATTTTCAGATAGCCCTGTTTGGGTTAAGTGTTAGAGGAAGCTTCCCGAAGTAAACTGTCAAAAGACATTATATGCGCAACAATAGCCTACCTGTCCGTACACCTTGGGCATGGTGTCAGATTCGGTGGCGCCACGGCGATGCAGATGCTGCCGATAGGCACCAGTGTCCAACCCGTCGTCTGTGGCACTACGCACGGCTCGTCGCAGTTTCGCAGCCGCGGCGTCTGCTGCATCTAATAAATCCTCTTTTGCGTTTATTGTAAAAAATCCTCTGTTTTGCGGCAACGTGTAAGCTTGATCCTGATGCAGACGGAGTGTCGACGAGCCTGACCCTGCAGCACACAGTAACAATAAATATATTGCACAGTGAAGAGAGGACAGCATCTTGCCCGTCTGCGTTGTCGCCATGTTTGTGTATGTTTCGGGTCTGGATTAGGTAAACCTAGAAGAGCGCCGACGAGCGGCCAGTGGATGCCTCTAGGTAAAATACACATCCGCCACCGTCGCGCACTATACGCTCTCGTGTCTTTGATCACGAATTGCGGTTGTAACCACTGGGTAATTTACATACCAAATGCATTTATCTTTTGACGTTTGCTTAAAGTTGCCTATAAAAGCATTTGTTAAACGTCAAGTTAGACAGTAGCGTACAGGCATACTGGCCTGCTTGTTCCTGGCCCTAATAGTGTTGTTAGCACATAACTCACAACAGGAAGATTCAATTGAGATCCCATCTGATATAAAATCTCTTTATTTAATGATATAACTAAATATATATATCCTAATTAAAAAAAAGCAAAACATAGGTAATAGATTATTTGAATGAACTGTCATTGTAGAATCCATGAAATAGTGGTTGAAAGGAAAGGAAATTCACACCAGTAGCCAGTGAGTTCGGATTTAAAATGTGTTATTTAAATATTTGGGGTGTCATTCAATTATTAGTATGCTGATTGGAAATAAAGTCTCATGGCGCCCTCTGCTGGTTACCTTTGAAACTCAGCGAAACACGCAGAGTTGCATCAGGTTGCATTCAACAGATTGGTTGTGTCTGCTGTGGAACCATGGTAACAAATTAGCGGTAAATCCATAGAATTCAAATAACGGTAAATCTCGCGATGACCCATCAAATATGCAGGTGAGAACCAGTCACGCTCACGAATGCAATACCATCTGACACCAAGCTAACAGTAACGAAATGATGGACCTTCAGACTGCATTGTGTAAGTTCTCATAAATGCATTTCATATTTACATGATGAGCGTCTTCCCACACGATATTCAGTGGCTAGTAGTAGTACGTAGCCTAACTAACGGTTGGTACTATTTTCTATTATCACAACTACCATAAAGTACTACGGTAGCCTACTGTAGAGTACAACCTTGGCCGGCTCAACAACAGCTACCTACCGGTACTCTATGTTGGCTAACTGGCTTCATATAATACAGATGCTAACCCCCAGGGAAACTATATGTTTTAAATTATGTCCAGTACCCTAAGCCGTAAGGTAGGTTAGCCTAGTTAGGCCTATTGTAGTCTGTACAGCACTGGCGATAGGCCACCGGTACCGTAGTCCTTTTTTTACACTGGAAATGGTGGTAAATAAATCATCCCTTTCGTCAAACAGGCATAATTGTTTAGCATTCAGAATAAGTAAAAATGTGTTACATGTACATTTTAAGAACCTTGAATATATTTTTTAATTTGCAGGAATGGTAAATAATGAAAGGACTATCAATGGATGGTAAAGCATTTCCACCAGTTGTAAACAACAGAGTAGTGAACAGTGTCAAAGGACCCCAACAGAAAGAGGTGATGTGAATAATCAAATCTGCCAGTAGCCTATTAAGCATTTACACATCAATCCAAATTAACCTTTAATTTGGGGCTACTGTGAATGGATGAATTCAGACAGAGCGAATATGTTCCTGTATGAAAAACTTCATCATTTCAGATACATTGCTTTTTTTGATGTCCTTTCCATTTGTCTTTATTGAATAGATGGAGAACACATCTGCACTTCAGGACACATCCCCACCTAAAAAGAAAAAAACACTGTGCAGTAAGCAAAAAAAGTTGAATTCAACAGGATTATTCGAAGCTGCAATTTCAGGTACAATATGATACATCTTTTTACTTTAATTAAATTTAGTTAAGGACCATAAGGTTTTAGGTGACATCCCAAAATTTTAACTGCATCTACAATATATTTTATGTACAGTAAAACTGTAAATTCATCTGGGAGGTTTTAAAAAGAAACAAGATTTTCTTTTCTCTCTCTTCTTTTGCCTAGCATAGAGCTATAGTCCTGTCAATTATTCAAGCCAGGCATTTAAGGCAAATGTAGTAAATTATTATATATGTAATTAACGTTAACATTGAAACGGGCATCACATATTTACTTTGTTGGTGGCAGGTGCAAATAGAGAGGTCAGCATGCTGCTTTCAAAGTATGCTGAAGTCTTGAGGTAAGCAAATATATTGTTCAATAACAACAAACTCCTATAAATAAATAGCAATTTTTACTCAATAGAACATGTATTACATGAAATCTGTATATTCTATATGTTCGCACATACAGTAATACTTACAAAATATGTATACATAGAAAATGATACCTATAGCTAATATGCAAATGCAAGCATTTATTTTATACATAAGGATTACTGTCCAGAAAGCCAGAATGGTCTCGTCAACTGTAATTTTTCAAAAGCGTGTGCAAATAATCAGCATTTTAATCATGATTTCAATTTTGGCTCCTAACAATTACAAAAACAATATAATCGAGGAAAGATGATTATTTTGCACATCAAGTTTTGCCAGTAAACTCTTGTTTTGTCTTGTGTTCTGAATGGCAGGCACAGAGCTCACTTTCCCCCATTAGTGCGGAAGGGTGGAAGTGAAATATCCACATGACATTGTTTTCACTGTTCATTAGTTTCATTGTTTTTAGGTGCAATAAACTCAACATCTTTCCAAAGTCAATGAGTAAACTTATTAAATTATCGTGATTTAATGTATCCTCCCACATCTTGATTATATTGTGTCCATAATATTGTTTTCCTTCCTCCAGCGAGAGAGCAGCTGCTGATGCAGCCCAGGTGAGGCAGCTGGAGGGCATTCTGATAGAAGCTAGAAGCCTGGAGACGCACCTACGAGACAAGAAGGATCACCTCAAGCGTACATTGGCTCTTATTTCTGATAAGCTGCAGGGTTAAACCAATCTGGCATTCACCCAGATGTATGTCAACCTGGCTATAATATTCTTCTATCGCCTATATTCATTGGTTGGGTTCATTTAAATGCTTACTTTGTGAAAATACAAATACAATGTCATAGGTTCTTATAGTTTTCTTTTTTTATTGGTATTAATTTATTACATTCTATATCTATATCGTTCTATATCATTGCTTAACTTACTCTAAACTATTACTACCATATTTATTTAACATTCATGAAAAATATTATTTAACACTGAACACTTTCTAAATGCTATATGTTGATGTATAAATAAATGTAATGAATTAATTACGTGATTCTTGTTTCAATATATTTGTATTATTTATACATATACACCGGAAATTATTTTATAATATTTGTGTAGTATTCAAATACAATGCAGGTCTGTAAATGTAAATTAGAGGTTTTCTTCATTGACTACATCATCATTCTGTTCTGTGGATGGTACAAAGACAGGTTCAGGGGGATAAAGACCAGGCTGATCCCATTTATTTAGTTAGTCAACTCTGAAGCAGCGACAATATGACAGCTGCAGGCTTTAACAACCACACAACCTCAAGAAGAGAGTTCAGTTGGACTTGAGCCCACCATCATTTGTTTGACTTGCAGGTCCATCTTGATAAGTGTCTCCTACAAAAAAAAAACCCACAGGCATAGAAATAGCACAAGGACAGGCATTGAATTTGGCTTTATTGATTAGAGGGTACTAGACCTCCATATTTACGGAGGTCCATTCCACGAAGGTCCTTATGGGAACAATAAACCTAAAAACAAAAACACCTGCCACCTACTGCTCTGTTGACAGATATTCCTTCCTGATTGCTCTTACACAAGAGTATAACGTGTTAATAATATTGTAATGATATATAACACATCATGTCATGGAGAACTCTTGACACAGATTTGGTTCAGATAATGTCCGCAATAATTTGACAAAATAATTAATCTTTTACAAATCTTTATTTTGACAGATTGGCCTATTTATGGAGATGCAGCTGGGAGATAAATTGAGATTACATGGATTTTTAGAGCAGGACACTCCCAAGTGAAATAAACTACACTTTTCCATTCAACATGAACATTTAATAATCTCTCATTTATAGGATTGTTTTATATTTTTTTTACTTGGGCAAATTATTGCACAATAAGTATTTATAAGAGACATGTCCTGCAAAAACATCTTAAGGGCTCATACTTTCTGTGTTAGTGTAAACAGTACATTTTAGTAATTTATCACAGTCATTTATCCAAAGCAACATGTACAGCAGCTGAAATTAAAAGCATTCTAAGCATCATAGTTACAGTGCATCAGCAGTCACTGTTTACCGGGGTCACACAACCTCACAGTCTAAATTTGGATTATGGACTGGTAATAAACTACGGAACCCTGAGAGGACGTGGAGGGAAAAAAAAGTTATATTGTGCGCACAAAATAGGAATTTGTACGCACGGTTTTAATATTTTCTTTTATTGTCACATGCAAACTCCACACAGAAAGGCCGAGACGACCGGGGTTGAACCTTATTGCTGTGAGGCCACAGTTCTATCCACCGGGCCACCATGCTGCCTTGATTCTTTGCATATGTGCGTCTGTGTGGGGGGCATTCCTATCGAGAGAATGACTTTTTCCATGCATTCCTCTTTATCAGTAAACAATACCTTGCCTCCAAGTGGCATGTTTAAAATTGCACAATACTCACTTTCACTTCCTCAGTCTTCCTCAGTCAAAGCCAAGGAATAAATTAATACAAGTACAAAATGTCCATGTCCTACTAGAATTATGAGAAGAGAGAGTTGATTAAAGGCAGCGTCAGTCATTCTTGATAACCTCAAGATCATATCAGTAATCAGTATTGCTCCGCAGTCTTCCATGGCGCCACCTCACACATTGTGAAGCAAAGCATAGCCTAGCGCTATGTACGGCTTTATACGAGCGGCGTTCATCACTTTGTTTATGTTACTATTTAGAGCCCAGGGCTGTGTAAAGCGATACTAGACCTGGTTGGATGGACCATCAGAGACAGTTGTTTTAGTCCAAATGCTGTATGTTTTTAGAAGAGCAGAACAAAGATGAGTGTTGTGTTCTTAAGAGACAATACAATTGACCACATGGCTTATTTTATTCACTGCATAAAACAGGAAAATGCACATTGATGCTCTAGTCTATTCCAATTTACAAATAATCAAACTGCTCACCTGGATAACGATAGATTTACAGACAATAGATTTACATACATCAGTACATTAGATACAAAGTAAGTGATCTATTAATATATCTCATGACATAGAATGTGTGGTTGTTATCACCATTTAGAAATGTTTCAAAATAATGTATGGTATTATTACTGTAATTGCTCAGTCACAATTAGCTTGATAACATATGTATTTGGATCTAAGAAGCACAACACACTGACAGGTAGCTTGTAAATGTTATGCTATTATGTTATAATTGTATGTATCTATATATTATGTAATAACATGCAAGATTTTATTTATATGCATTTTATCCATGTTTTTCTATTTCCCTTGTGAAGGATGTAAATACAATCTTCAGTGTAAGGCACTTCGTATGAAAGGTGCCAATACGTGTTTTTTATATTATAGTTATTAGGCTAATATTATTATTATAGTAGCTCATTCATGTTTATAAAATGGGTATTATGTTCAAAATGTGTTTTTCATTCAAATAAATGTAAAACAAATAGGCCTAGACACAATGTGATCTTTATAGCCTATCGCATGCTGTCATATAATATTTGTCTGTTGATTTGTCACTTATTTATTATTATTGTTTGTCATGTGGCTACAGTTTTGTTAAAACAAATTGCCCCTTGGGGTTAATAAAGATAACTTTCAAGCACCTTGAACAAAGAACAAAGTGAAGGCAACCAGACCCAGACATTTACTCCCAATCTCCCACTGCCTCTAACCTGGCTCTGCCAAACTATATTTTATATAGTTTTCACTGCGCTTAGTGAATTTTGGGTCTGGTTTAACTGGTTACATCAAGCATTCATTTCCTTCTCACCTACTACACCACAAACACCGCGTTTGTCAGAGTGTAATATCGCCATAGAACTATATATGCATATCAGACATATTTTCAACACCCACGCTGAAACAATGGGCTGCATTGCTTGGCGCTACTGATTGGCTGAAACCACCACGTGACATCCGAATCAAGAAGACTTGAGCTGAAAGGGAGCGCGGGACTTTTTTCTAAGAGAGCTACGGGAGCGAAAATAGTTGAAGGTAGGTCTATGCATATAATAATAACAATAATAATAGTAATAATAATGCTTATTGCGAGTTTAATCTGCATTGCTGAGCAAAGAGACAGGTGAGATGGGCAGATGTCTGAATTTGAAAATGTTGTCGCGTTGAGAAGTTCTCATTAGAATAGCCCACGCGTACTGTAACCGCGTGTTAGGCTACTCTACACGCGTGTTTGTGGGTGTGCGAAAAAATAAATGTGTCAGTTTTAAATACACTACAGTAGCATATCACACTAGAGTACGGTGTCACGTTAAAAAATGTGTTAGGTTAGGCCTATAGCTTAAACATTGGAATTTGAACTGGTCCTCATGTTAACATTTTGATAAAACAGCCTACTGTGTTCAGAATCACATCCAGTATGGCCTACAGTCAAAACAAAATAATTTACTTGATAGTAGACATAATAAGATAATAACACAATCAGAAAAACGTTAGTTGTTGCTATTAGTGATTTTCAAGTGGCTTTTTTTAACTGTTTATTACCAAATGTGTAGTTTTAATGATCAGGATCCTCTTAACACAGTGGTTCCCAACCTTTTTTTTATCTCATGTACTCCTTGAGCTCTTCTGACATGGCAATAGTATTTCCATATTTGTGTGTATGGGTGATTCCCCTAAATGTGTTCTATTGAACGCACATGTCCATGTTAGCTAGCTGATTTAAATGATGTGCGAGTGAACTTCAGAGTAGTTTAACAATTGACACAAACCATGGAGAATTATACAGTAGTTGTGGCACTCTCGCATACCTAGCCTATACATATTTTACTGTAGCAATCGACATTTGTATGATTTTCTAAATGTGTAACCCCCGACTGCTCTAACACCCTGGTGTGTGGACCCAAGTGCATAACATAAAACAGCAGGCAGCATAATTTAGAACAACGAGAAATAGAAGCTTTACTTTTTAGGATACAGAGTGCAGCAAAACAGTGTAGCCTACAGTGGGCTACACCAAAACACCAAGATCTGACAAGGATAAGAGGAAACACAAGGGTAGGGAAACAGGTGAAACCAGTTATCACATAAAAAAGACAATCAGGAGGACTAGAACAGACAGTCCTCCAGACAGACAGCTTTGGAGTATTTGTCCGAACTCAGAATCTTCAACTGCCAACATGGAAAAATGAAATAAAACGCCCCCTCAACTCAGAGTTCCATTCTCAGGCATGGCTTATCAACTCTTGAGTTTCCGACTTGACATAACTGCAACACTGCTTAGCACACAGTAAATGATAGAAAGTACTGGACTGCAACAGAAACATGGGACATAGGGAAAACATGGACTGGAAACCTGATAAGCATGGAATATAGGGAAAACACTTGACTTAACTGGATGTGAACGGGGAACAATACATAAACAACAAGATTGTTGCCCACCCAGAACAAAACAAGCCTGTTTTGCATACAAAACAAGCCTGTTTTGTTCTGGAAAAAGTTCAGGTTTTAACTTGAGCTTGAAACACATGCCATGTTTTCACTAAAATACCATGCAGGCACACCTAATGGTTCTAGTGCTGTGAAGTGGTTAGTGCAAGTGTAATCAAATGGAATCAGAAAAAACGTTGGACTACGCAGCCATCCATGTGGTTAATAGGCTATAGCTGTTTGTGACATTTATAAGATTGATTTACAGCCAGCGATGGATTGAGATTAAATATCTCAGGAAATACCAGAACGGCACAAAAAGAATGCTGCTGATATTGCACAATTTGTGGCAATATCATGCTTACCAGAATGTGGCCTATAGATCCAAGTTGTGTCCTATTCTGTTTCGTGCCCTTGACACCGGTTAAACATTTCAATAACTTGCCAGGGCAGGGCTTAATTTGATCATTTTATTTGGTCATATGGCATATGGCTAAAATCGCTTCTTTCTTTTCTTTCTTCTTTCGATTGGATTCTTTCTGATATGCTCTGCTTTCGTCAGGATCACTCAACAGAAGCATCGCTTCAGCACTCTACAATTTTATTCCTGACTCACCGAATCCAGTTTCCCTGAGGTAATACAAAGTGTTAGGAGGGCACTGCACAGCGCAGGTCTGAAATCTCTTTGCCGTCCCTCGTACAGTTTATGAGAATCTTTCTGACTTCTAAAATGTGGCATTGTTTTGTATTGCTTAACATGCTTCCCAGAGGTTGATCCAGTAGCCTCTCGTCTGACTTGTGTACTGTACACACTGTGGTTTTTATTGTCAGTGTGCGGCATACAAACACACACTATAACTTGCTGGTAACCCTCCCTCCTTTTGTAAACCAGGCATGATGGATGACAGCAGAGAAGCCTTTGTTTCATTTGCTGATGTGCATGGAAATGCATTCTATTTTAAAGGTAAAGTTACCTAAATATTGTCATACCCATTATGCTTGTAATTTCAATATTTTTTAATTGAACACTGAGACTAAAGTCAATCTTTGCTTTGCTTTTCCACTGGTCTGCACTGCAGTCGATAATTCAGGTAGGCCTATTGTATTTACAGTACCAGTATGTTTAAAAACATTAGTTATAAATAAAAAACACATGCCATAATTACTATAAATAGTTAATTTGTTACATAGCCTAGAAAGCATTTACATACAGTGAACAGTATATGCGGCTGGTTTTCAATCAATTCTAACTCCTTCTGTCTGCTTCAATTAAGCAGAATTGGAGACGGATAGTTTTACCAAATCAAACTGTCCTTTAGAAAGATCTTGGATAAAAGTTAAAGACAGCTTTCTACTTATTGATATCGAAAATCAACTAAAATGTGGAGACTTGACATTATGCCAACAGCAACAAAATGGTAAGAATGAAAGAATCCTTCTTTAACCCTTTTAACTATTAGATTAAGAATATATATTTTGAAAAACAATTTACTTCACTTCAGATAAAAGTATCTACAGTGCAGCCGGGAAGTATTCACATCACTTCACTTTTTCCACATTTTGATGTTACAGGCTTATTCCAAATTCATTAAAATGTGTTGTTTGTTTGGAATGTTTGCAAATGTATTAAAAACAAAAAACAAAACAAATCACATCTACATAAGTATTCAGTTTTAGCTCAATACTTTGTTGAAGCACCTTTGGCAGCAATTACAGCCTCAAGTCCGTTTGAGTATGATGCTACAAGCTTGGCACACCTACTTTTGGGCAGTTTCTCGCATATTTCTTTGCAGGACCTCTCAAACTCCATCAGGTTGGATGGGGAGCATCTGTGTACAGCCATTTTCAGATCTCTCCAGAGATGTTCAATCGGGATCAAGTCTGGGCTCTGGCTAGTCCACTCAAGGACAGTCATGGAGTTCTTGGTCACCTCCCTGACTAAAGCCCTTCTCCCCTGATCGCTCAGTTTGGCTTGGCGGCCAGCTCTAGGAAAAGTCCTGGAGCTTCCAAACTTATTCCATTTAGCTCATTGGGACCTTCAATGCTGCAGATATCTTTCTGTAGCCTTTCGATACAATCCTGTCTGAGGTTTACAGACAATTCCTTGGACTTTTTGGATTGGTTTGTGCTCTGACATGCACTGTCAACTGTGGTACTTTATATAGACAGGTATGTGCCTTTCCAAATAATGTTCAGTCAACTGAATTTGCCACATCTCAAAGATTATCAGTGGAAACAAAATGTGGCTGAGCTACATTCTGGGTGTCAATGCAAAGGCTGTGAATACGTATGTATTAATTAATAAAACATTTTTTTTAATTTTAATAAATTTCCAAAACTTTCAAACAAACTTTCATGGAAAAATATTGGAATCAATTTTGGAATAAGGCTGTAACATGAAAATATGTGGAAAAACTTTAGCGCTTTGAATACTTTTCGGATGCATTGCTATTCATGGTGTAAATGTGTGAAAAAGTGGCTAAAATGAAACGAAACTACATGTAGGGAGCAGATTTAATCTAACTATATTGTGCTAATGGTTTCACTGTGGAAGACTGATCTTTGAAATTAATTGCTTAATATTTTTAATGCAGATTGAATTGCATCAGCTATGATGATTATTTATTTTGTGTAAATAATGTGTTGTGAAATCTTGAGAAGCCTACAGTAGATTACAAAAATGACAATTACATTACTCTGTTCACTTGATCTTTTTTTTGTTTTAGAGTGCAAGTTCTTAATCCAAAAATATAGAACCAATGGTGACATGAAACATGGGATAGCAGTAATGGTGTGCGCTGAGAAGAATGGAAAATATATTGTTGCGTGCTGCAATACAGACCACAACATTTGTACAAAGACATTGGTAATGTAACTCTGCATTGTCTCTCTACCAGGTGTTAGTGTCTTTGGGTCCAAGAAAGGTGCTATAGGCTATACATTAAATGTTATTTTTGATTATTAAGTGCATAGTCAAATTTAAACAAAAATGTTTTTTGTTTATTTGAGCTAGAAGTTAGCAAGCGTAGTTGAGAATGACTGACCCTGCCTTTAATGTACGTGTATTCATTTGGTTCGTGTTCCTGCAGGATGATCTGCCGAATAACATTGAAGACACTGGAGACGAGGCTGTGTTCTACATGAGGAAGGTCAACGGGGGCAAATCTTATATGATAGAGTCGTCCCTATGCCGCTCGTGGGTCTTGGGCGCTGATGATACAGATGGGTGTGATTCTCCAAAGATACTGGCTCTGCGTCAATGTGAGGACACATGTGAGATAGATGAGGGAAAATGTTTTAAAGTTATTCGATGTAGGTAGGCAACTTTTACCATAGGCCTACTTGGTGTCTCGTGTATAAATTTGCATCTATAAATGTTTTTCAACGTAAATTCAGACTTTCCTGTATGTTCTTGAGTAAGAATAGTTAACTAAATACAAATTTAGCGCTGATGTTTACTAGATGAGGCAATCAATCCATGCATGTAAAAAATATTATGAAATGCATTGAAAATAGCTGCAGCTGTTTTGTTTTTTTCCACGATTCATCACTGCTATCTATGGTCAGTGCATGGGAGAGACTGCATTCTACAAAGTCTTTCAAATGGTGTTATATTTAACTTACATTGAACATCTAGATAAGTAACTTGGAGCAGTAGTGTTTTTGATTGGATGATTTGTGATAGATATTAGAACAAAGATTGCCAGTGTTGGGCAAGCTACATTGAAAATGTAGTGAGCTGAGATACCAGTTACTCTAGTTAAATTAATTCACTACAAGAGAAATGTAGCAAAACTAAGCTACAGCATCACGGCAAAGTTAGTTCACTACATTTAAGCAATTTTTTTCTTATATTTTATTGTATCAACATTCAAAAGTGGAAATCAAATAAACTGTTCAGTTCAACTGTTTATTAAACAATAAACTGTGTTCTCTGCTCTCACTGTTCTTTCTATCACGTAAACTCAGTCTTGTCTTTATTCCCCCTCAATCCCCTGCATCAAAGTCTCAGGCATCAGCCCAGTTGATTGGTAGGCCTACGTCTACGTCATCACCGTCATACCGAAGTGCTTCTATCGGCTACACATGTAGCCTAGGTCCATGTATGTGATGGAATTACGTACTGATTCTTAGCAGTTGTATCAGATTTAAACTTGAGCTGTAGGTTCAGAAATGCTAGGGAGAATGTAGCTTGTGGACGCTACCGCACTACGTGATAAAGAGCGTCGCTACTGAAAATCTATTTGATTCAGAAAACTGCCGCTACGCTACTGCCCAACACTGAAGATTGCTTGTGTGATCAAGCCCACGAAACAGCAAACATATTTGACAGTATCCTAACACGATCCAGAAAATAATTAGATGTGGAGTAAGTAAAAGGTAGCCTGTAAAAAAGCCTGTAAATTAAAACGTCTTGGCATTTTACTACGTAAACCATTTTGACTAGTTTAAATGAGGCCCTGTAGCTACATAAAAAAAATCAATGTGCCAATTGTATAATGCATGCAGGTTTTTGCTAAAACAAGTAAAAAGCAAACTGCATCCACACAACCAATTTTACGTTTATTCGCATCATGTTTTGTGCGTAGTATAAGACAAAACAATTCCATGATACAGACATGTAAGCATACAAGCTACTTACTGCATTAGCAATATGAAGACGCCTGACTGATGAGACTTGACACATTCATATTGACATACACACATTTCAGAAAATAATTTTTCTTAAGCCTATAAGAAAACATGAAAAATACAAGTAAATAGGATTAACTGAGAATATATACAGCCAGTAAATGGATGTTTGCATGCATATGAGATGCTGGAACAATGACAAATAATCCTTGCTGTTAATAAAGGACATGTACTTTAATTATGTTATGTATTCCTGGATGGCTTCCATTTATACAGTACAGACATCTACCTACCTTATCTTCTATGTGAAACAAAAAGGCAGACCCTCCCTTATTAACTTTAAAGTTAAATAAGGAATTAAATCATGCCATGATCAGCATTGCCACTTTCCAATTTGTAAGGAAAGCAATTTTGGAAATTATGTAGGAAGTTGTATTAAGTAATCTATGAACTACAGGCCAAAACACCAGTTTGTCAATCATAATAACAAAACTGAGGCTGAGTGGCCTGCATGAGATCAAATTTATCTTGAAAAGCTTTTGAATGGTTTGATATTTGACCTCAGTGCATCTCAGATCGGTGATGCTTACCCTGAGGGGCTAAAGGGCCAATCGCCATGGGTAACATTGCATTGTGAAACAGAGGTGGATACAAATTAACTGCAAACTAATAAGACATTTCTATAAAAGTTGATATGGTGTGTAATTTTTAATTGATCACAAAAGTGTAGTTTTTTTGTAGAATTTGTAAGTGACCAAATACTTTGTGGTTCATGCAATAATTTAAATAGCGTATACACACTCAGCTATAGACAGTAACCTGCAATAGCGTATACACACTCAGCTATAGACAGTAACCTGCAATAGCGTATACACACTCAGCTATAGACAGTAACCTGCAATAGCATTAGCTTGGAAAATAACTAAATGGGCCAACAATTAAACCAAACATTTTATATTTACATAAAATCTCTTAAATGTCAAATCTGTAAATCAGTTCCCACCCCAATCCTGTCACCCAACCCCAGGTCCCAGTGATTTACTTGCTCCATAGAAGTGCAATGGCTTTGCAAATGCCCACATCACTGTAGTTGAAGTAGCAGAGACCAGCAAAGGTGACAGTTGACATGAGGAAGAGACCTGCGTTGGCCATCTTGATCTTTGTGTCGCCACGAACATAGTCTGTTATCACTTGCCCGATGCCCCTTGAAGAAGATTAAATAAAAGGGACATATTGTTGGCATTCATTTGACAGACATAGTTTCTTCATTACCAGTATTGAATTAGATTTTGCTTTTACAGATGCTGAAATAATGTGCCCATTAGGGGTGGACAATATATCGAATCAGTATCATTATCACAATATCACGTTGCGCTATATCATTTTGAAAATGTTGCAGGAAGTGCAATATTCAGTTTATTTTGTGTAAAGACGCTTCCATTGGCTGTTTGCCTTAGTTGTGTTTGATTTAGACAGAACAGTAAGATGTGTGGATGAGGAAGCTAATGACATAATAGAGATGGAAGAAGAAATGGTGGCCAAAAGGAATGCCTCCTCGGTATCTTGGAATTACTGCTGTACCAGTCTAATATTACAGTTGAAAATGTGTGGTCATCTTTCTGGTGATAATGTAAATTCTCACATTTTATTATGGCAGAGCAAGGCATGCTTTTACAGAGAAGTCGGTTCATTTTTTGCCTTCCCAACAATTGCAAACCAATATTATGGCAGGACAATGTATGCTTCGACCAGTGCCCTAATACAGGGGTTCCCAAACTTTTCCACGCCAAGGCCCCCCCAAATAGTATTAGCTTCTGGCCGGGGCCCCCACCTTTTGCAAAATGCACCTGAACGTATTAAGATACGTTGCAATTTAATCGGGGGTCAGGTCTTGCATTCCTAAGACGCATTAGCCTAAATCCAATTAGGTAATAGCATGTGGAGAGAAAATGTCCACGTTCTCACGCTTCTGCCTATGGTTTTAGCAACATTAAATGGCAAGTGTGTATTAGTTTAACTGGTTTCAGTGGAGGGGAGCAGAACGTCAGGTCCGAAGTACCCCAATAGCCATGGCTTAAAACAATTAGTACTAGGGATGTCACGAGAACTGATACTTCGGTACCAAGTCAATGCCAAAATGTAGAAAACATGACGGTACTCGTTTTTGTGCAGTACCGTAGGTACCGCAAATCATACGTGCACGCGTACGGTACCATGGAAGTGCTCCGCCTCCACTTGTCCAAAAGAAAAAGCAGCAGGCTAATTTGCGCTCCAGGGGGATTACCAAGGAGTAATACATTTACAAAAAACAATACGGTACCTTAAGATATGCAAACGGTGCCTTCGACCTTTACAGCAATAGTTTTGTTTCATCTTATCAAGACTTTACCGGCTAAGTATAAAGTTCCGCTATTGTCATTTGACATCTATGGTTCGTTTATAAACACATTGCCTGGCGAATGTGAAACAAAATCAGCCTTGAAGCAAATAAAATATGTAGGACTACGTCGCATATTTGTGTTGCAAACATCCACGTGTTTATGCTGTAATTTACTACAATGCATTTTAACCGACACTTTTTCACCTCGCGCTTTCGATACCTCCGGAGCGCTGACCGGGATCTCTGTGAATGTTTATCCGCCCTAGAAGCACTCTCGTGTGGGCACCAAGTCATGGAGGTCCGGGTGGTACTTCCGCGGAGCCCCGAGCAGGCCACACAAAGCCACATACTTCAGACTTCAATTAGCATCAGACATTATACCATTCATGCTATGTCCACACAATATTACAGTAGCCAACCCCATGGCACATATACTGTAGATAATCCCCCAGTCTCAGAAGAGATCAATCAATCAATCTTTATTTATACATACAAATTCATGTAACACAAAGTGCTTCACACTACGTCATGAAAAACAATTCAAAAATAGTAAAAACAATATAATATATAAAAAATAAAGTAATACCACCACTCATGATACACTCATCATCCCAACCCTCCAATCACAAACAAACATCGGGAGTCCCATTCCCACCATCCCCAAAACAAACCACCAGGGACCCCAGACCCGCTCCGAGATTACATTTTACTTTATATTTGATGGCAGTCTCAGCATACAACATTATGAGCTTGATATAACTGGTAATGTACTTAGCTAGGCTACATAAACAGTTAGAGCCTCATTTAAGTATATGGGAATATTTTATAATAAAAACATTTTTTAAATATAATTGTTTTTTAAATCTATAATACTTTTTTTTTCCAATGTGGTATCGAAATTAGTATCGAGAACTGTGGAATTACACTGGAATTGGTATCGACTACTAAATTTCTGGTATCGTGACACCCTTAATTAGTACTACTCATGACTTTGTTGCCCTCTGCTGCCCCACCATTTGGTGTGAACACTATGACACCAAGCTAAACCCACCACATTCACAAAACTACTAACGACAACATAATGCAGACTGAATTTTTCTCAACATTATCTTTTAAAATGACGTTGTCATCTGTCCCTGCTCTCCCCTACCGTAGACCTAATGTAACCCTAGCTACAGTAGACCTAAGCTAACCCTACCTACAGTAGACCCACAAATGAGAACCTGAATAGCAGACCCCCTCTGAGGCTGTGCTGAGCAGGCACGACTGTCTTGGCAATCTAAATGGTCATCGTCGGATTGGATCATGAAATAATAACACCCATGTTAACCTGCGCTATGCAGAACTGGCCAAAATGATGTTGCTTTCTCTGGCATGCTAGGCTTACTCCCGCGGTCCACACTGGTCTTACGAAATATAATTTGCCGTCATATATTTAAATGAATATCTATTCTTAAATGCTGTCAGAAGCAGAATATGGTCTAAAAACAACTCACAGATAATTATCTTACTATGCTGCACCGCAAGTAAGATGACTCGAAAACTTGCGTACGCCAGTTGAGACCTGACGTGAGATTTGATCGTCGCCACCGCTCACGTCCAAATCTGTCCAGATTGATAAATGCTGACCTTTGCGTGGAAATGATTCATAAATGAGGGCCACTGTGTTTAGCTACTCTGTTATGCACCGTGACTTCTAGCCGTCTAGACTGGGAATGCAACCATCAGGGTTTATGTTACTGCTTTACCAGGCTTACCAGTGTCCGTGCAGAGTGATGGCAGCGGCCAGGGAGTAGTCGATGGCAGGGCCGGGGTACATGTAGGCCATGGGGCCCAGCGCTAGTAGCAGGGCGCTTAGCATTCGCTCTCCTTTCCAGTGGAGAGAGGCAGCTTTGGAGCCAGCGCTTGCTGCTGTAGAGTGTAACAAGTCATTAGAACCACAATGTCCTACGTTGTTGCTTGTCACAAGAGTCAGCGCATGCGTTCGGCGGTGAGCATTAAATTAGTTAATTTCTATTAAGATAATACACATTTAGTCAAAAATTCAACAAATATCTCCTGGAAATTCACTAGCTTGGTTCTCTGTGCGTGTTTTTTTTTCTTATATACAGCCCTGACTCTATAAACAGGAACATATGGCGCATCCGGATAGTATTCACAGCGCTTCATTTTCCACATTTTGTTATGTTACAACCTTATTCCAAAATGGATTAAAGTAATTGTCCTCCTCGCATCCTGCACACAATACCCCATAATGGCAAAGTGGAAAAAAAGTTTTGCAAATGTATTTAAAAAATAATAAATAAAAGAAAATCGCCAAGTATTCACAGCTTTTGCCACGACACTCAGAATGGAGTTCAAGCACATCCTGTTTCCACTAATCATCTTTGAGATGTTTCTACAACTTGATTGGAGTCCATCTGTGGCGAATTCAGTTGATTGGACGTGGTTTGGAAAGGCACACACCTGTCTATATAAAAAAGTACCACAGTTGACATTGTATGTCAGAGCACAAACCAAGCCATGAAGTCCAAGGAATTGTCTGTAGGCCTCAGAGAGCCACAAATCTCTTCCTAGAGCTGTCCGCCCGACCAGATCGGGGAAGAAGGGCTTTTGTCAGGGAGGTGAGCAAGAACCTGATGGTCACTCTGACAGAGCTCCAACGTTGTTCCGTGGAGAGGAGAAACTTCCAGAAGGACAACCATTTCTGAAGCTCTGGACCTCAGACGGGGGAGAAGGTTCATCTTCCACCACGACAACGACGTTAAGCACACAGCCAAGGTAACAAAGGAGTGGGTTCAGGACAACTCCTTTCCTTGAGTGGCCCAGCCAGAGCCCAGACTTGAGCCCCATTGAACATCTCTGGAGAAATCTGAAAATGGCTGTGCACATCCAACTGGATGGAGCTTAAGAGGTCCTGCCCAAAAGTAGGTGTACTGTCTGTATCAAGTCTGTACCAAACTCGCAGCATCATACTTTAAAGATTTGAGCACTTCAACAAAGTATTGAGCAAAGGCTGTGAATGCTTGTACATGTGATTTTTTTTTTTTTTTTTTTTTTTTTAATACATTTCAAAGACATTTTCACTTATGTCATTATGGGGTATTGTGGTGTGCAGAATCTTGAAGGAAACAAATATTTTTAAATCAATTGTAAGATCACGGGAATTCAAAAAGGTCATCAAATTTACAATGACATGCATAACATCTCAAGACATTGCAATTATACAATAGGCTATGTTAGGTTTGTCTTGTGACTTCAGATTAGTTCGCCAGGCGGTATTAGGTGAATGTTTTAATACGAAGGCCCGAAGGAAGCACTTACCATGATGAGCCTGTGATGCATGAATCCTTGCTGTCAGCATATAGGGTTGCTCCTTGTCTTTGTGCGGTACAACCAGCGGTCTGGCGAGCAGACTGCTTCGATAAAACAACGCTGAGGGAAAGTAGTGTCATTTATTTATTGGCACTATCCAGGAATGTAATTCACATATCTAATATAGGTTGTCAGAAGATATTCTATTAGACTAGTGCTAGAACTATTTGCCTGACATTAACTGATGACTCGTTAACCCATGACTTACAAGTGAATTCAGGTATGTTTTGATTTGGGGTAGATAGACTAATGCTAGAATTTATGTCCTACTGTAAATTACGACACTGTCGCAAACTGTATGTGAATTAAGACAGTAACTGTTCGAGCTTTTAATTCGATTGAGTTTACTGTACACCGTAAAAAGAAGCACGCAAATAGTTGTAAAGAATTCTAGTGCTTAACTTGGGGACACCAAATCGTCGTACCTACTGGTGTTGACCCAAAACACAATTTACACAGTACAGTACGGTAGGCCATTCGATCTCTTCAATTACATATGTTAAAACCACATTAGATTAATCAAGTACACACGTGGAACAAATATAAGAAAATAAAGCCACCTACGTTTAAACCCGCTGTGACAAACAGCACTTAACCTGACGATGGCCGCCATGATTAAACAGCCAAGGTCATGATGTTCACCCGGAAGGAGTTCTTTGCTGAAGAGCAAACTTTTCATAACCTAATAATAATAATAATAATAAAAAACATAACCTTTAATCACACATTAATAATATAATCGCATCAACGACCCATGCTTATGCGCATATACGTTGACCTGACAAACCTAATTATTAAAATATCGAATATCTTAGATCTATCCTACATGTATAAGTATTTCGCACTAACTAAATCCACGAATATTTGCTTACACACACGTTTGCCTAATGATTGCACTGGTGGTGTGTCTTGTATATTAGTTTTTAATACAAAAATATATGTTTCTTTAGAAAATGTTAAGAAGTCATTTTTTTATTTCTACGATCTGTCCAAATATATGGTTAGTGTGTTACATCAGACAGTTGTATATTAGAAAACGTTAACATCCATATAGAAAAACTATTATGGCCCTGCAGTGGATCGAGGAGAAGGAAATACTGTACGTAACACTATCTGACAAGTGCAGCCTATTTGCAATCTGGTTGATAACTGTGTCAGATATTATAAATGAAATGAAGAGGTGTTATTTCTATGATATATATTACGTGCAGGGTATAAGTTAGGTATGGTTGGCTATCTAGCTATATTATTTATTTGGATTCGTTTCTTGCTCATGTTATGTGAAAGTAAACGAGAGCAGGTAGCTATTCTGGATAAACAAGCATTTAGAATTAAGCATGTGTACATTATTCAAGTCCTTGCAGTCTGACGGTAAAGCACATGCCTATATTAGGAAATATGCACAAACGGCATGGCATGAGCATTGAATGACAATTACACCAAAGACATTGTGCCTGGAGGATGGATGGCAGAATAGGTCATACCGGATTCAACCATACATTATACAAAACAGGCAAACACCCGACTGAGTCTGGGACAACCAGAAACAATTGAATTTGGAAACAGCTAATCACCTTTTCAGTCATTAAAACACCATGACTCCATTGTAAGTTATTTTAGGGAAACAGCAGGCAAGACATATCGTGGTATTATAACGTTTGCAAATAAACGAGTTTAGATATCCCTATTATTTTGCTCTCTGCGTAATATCCATAGACTGTTCCACACTCCAGTCCAGTTGGTGTCGGTAATGGACAAGTTGGTCTGCCAACCGTCGTTGCACATCAAAGAAGACGAATGTAATTTCCGCTTATCGCTGGCTACTTCCGCCATCACCGAAGGTCATTTCGCTTTTTCCTTTGGAGTGTGTGTTACATTAGTGTAACAAATCACTCATTTGTCGATATGGACGACTTTAACCTCAGTGCGTCGGAGAAGGCGGATGCATCAGAGCTTCAGCGCATGATCGCTGTTGAGCAGCAGAAAGCACAGTTTCAGGCCCAGGTTAGGCTGTTTACTGTTACCGTACCCATGCTGTCGCATGCAGATGAACGGAGTTATGCGGAGGAAGCCTAGTCCCAGACCAAGCATAGATAGATTGTAGGGTCGGTAGACTATGAACAAGCATTACCGGTACCTGGAATATCTTTAGATGAAAATATAACATTCAATTCAATTAGTCTCCCTGTTTACGGCGTGTACCGCAAGTGAGACAATACAATATTGGCGAAGATCCGAACCTGATCCGTTCTAATAGCATAAATATAGTAAACATTAAAATTTTCTATTAACAAGTTGTTAACATTTTGATCAAGCGTGTTAGTTGACAATGCTTATGAAGCTGTTCCTGTTGTTTACAGGTGCACACTTTCACAGACGTCTGTTGGGACAAGTGTGTGGATAGTCCAGGCTCCAAGTTGGACTCACGAACAGAAACTTGCTTGGTGAGCTGCGTTGAGCGCTTCATTGACACCACCTTAGCCATTACCAACCGATTCACACAGATAGTGCAGAAGGGAGCTCACTGATGATGGACTTTTTCCAAATGAACTGTGACAATTTGTTTGAACAAATGCTGCTGTGTTCATTATTTATACAGAGTGAAATAAAATATGAGATGTGACACCAAACATTAGTTTTTTTTAATCTTAATGAAAAATCAAGTTATGACAGCCGATTTGTATTCTGGAAACTCCAATAATATAGTTGTCTGTTGTGACCTCCAATCATGCACAAAGTAAATGTACTAGAAACACACTATACAAAACCAAAAACTCTGGATTTGGTTACATGTATCTTGCTTTACCAACAAGAACCAGTGTTTGTATAGTTACTTTCTACAGTTTTTTTTTGACTATTCAAACACTGCATGTGACAGAACCAGATAGATGTTTGCACCTGTAAGTGAAATTGCACAAAAACAAAACTATACTACAACACGATTAATGTTTATAGCTGCCCTGAGCGCAGACTTCATGGAGGTTTCAATCCACCCGTGAGGTGTGCCTGTGTGTTCTCCTGCAAAGTGCACCCTGCCCTCCCTCCTGAACAGCTCCTCCGCATAGGCAGTCTGCTGATAGGGCATGAAGAGGGCAAGAGCTCCCAAGCTGTACGGATCCAGCCCCCATTTCTTCACAAGCCCCCCGGTGCAGAGGGGCCTGATCGCCTCCCCGTGGATCTTCGCCAGGTCTTCCAGCACCACGGCCTTCAGGTCCTCGTCGCTCACACCCTGGAAAAGGGTTGGGTCGTCGGAGGAGGTGTACGACGCCAGGAGCGCGCCCCCGGCAGTACCGGGGAAGCTGTGGCTGGGGTAGTAGATGAATCGAGAAGGTCGGTCGGTGATGCTTTTGCCCCCCGTGATGCCGTCGTCCGTCTCCCAAAAACGCCGGCTGAAGCCGAGCACAACCTTAGTGCAACTATCTTGAAGCTGGAGAGCAGGGGCTGGAAGTCTATGAACATGGTGGCCTTGGCAGTGGGTGTCACCAGGAAGTAGTCAACGGTTAGGTTGGTGACGGACGCCGAATGCTGCCCGTCCTGGTAGGACACTGTTACTGTTGCGTTACTGCCACTTGATTGGTTGATGAGCTTGACCTTGGAGTTGAGAAGAATGGTTGCGTTTAATACTTGAGAGAAGGTCGTAAGCAGGTGGTCGAACCCACCCGTCACTTCATAATACCTACAAAATATATATATATATATATATATATATATAATTGCTTAGACTTTGTAGGTTTTCTAGACCATTTGTGTGTATGATAGTGACTTGAAAATTGTTTTGCACTCACAGAATTGTAATTAGTTAAATGCGAGGCGATATTTGGTGAATTTAGCAAAAAGTGTATTAGCTTATCAATTGGCTGAATATACCTTTTTTTTTTTTTTTTTTTTTTAAAGTGAAAATATCTTTGGTAAGATGCTGTAAATCCTGGACTTCAGCAAAGGAGATGACACGGGTCCTTTACACCTCATACCTGAAGCCCCCCCTGCCTATCTCAGACCCCATGCAGTGACACCAGAATGTCTTACTCATTATTGTCATTGATGTCCGATTAGATGTACAACATCTCTGTCAGTGATGCGTAGAAGAGGCTGTTTTCATTCAGAATGTCCCCGATCATCCTTAAGGCGCCTGATGGCACATGATGCAATTCAGGGGAGTGCTTTGTGTTTACTTATTTTCAGTTATTTTGCCCTTGTCTTTTTTACGATTGTAAATGCAGTTGTCCATGTCAAACTTGTCTAATTGATCCTCAATCAGAAATATATTGAATGCAGCATCATAGTATTACAATAGTATAAAATACATGTTAATATACTGTATGTCATAGAAATGTGAGCACATGTTGGTCCACCTGTGCATCCTTTTCTGCCTGACACTGCCTCACAGTGCTGGATTAGACGTTAGGACTAGGCTATTAACAGAACACTATTGAAGACTAACAAAATTGAATAATTAGTGTGAACACTCTTAATCATTTTTAAATCGTAAATATGTTACAATCTACTTTCTAAACTTACAATACCGGAAACAGGCTTATAATAACATACTGTAAATAGTTAAATACTTACAGAGTTTGCAGAGGGCCATATGGTGGATCATATTGATATACTGACACAGCAGTATATTTTTTTTGAACACAACTGTGGTTGTACATGTATAGTACATATGGCGAGACCTTTTTGGTTTAAACTTATTTTTTGGGCCACATTATAACATAATTGACCAGATGGGATAGCCTTATTTGATCTGGAAATATTTAGAACATTGTATGTGAAATCAGTTTGCAGAAGCTACATCAGGGCCACCATTAGGAAAGATTAAAAGCAACATAGCAAACATAGATGGAGGAGTGGAAGCCTTTTGCTGGAAGTTGTTTAAATCCAGCTTTGAATAATAGACTTAATTATTAGAAGTAATCATCTCTTTTCTTTTTTCGAGTTACGACGGTTCAGTGAACATTCCTGGCACATCAGCTATAAGTCCTGTGAGGAGGGAGCCTGCCAGCACTCGCGTAGACCCCGTACTCTCATGGTTACAGGTTGGACCCAAATGCAGACACTCAAGAGGCAGATGTATTCCAGAACAACAAGTATCATTTTGCCAGCCATACCAGACCATCCTGATCTCGCCAGCTTCAGTTTCACTTTGCCGCGGAATCAGTCTGGAAAGCCTAGAAATCATTGCGACTGTGTCCGAGTAGCAACTGAACTTAACAATTAACGTTGTATTGATAGGTATACGGGGGTGGTTTAGGTGTGCCGACAGTAAAAACGACCAGATGGTTCATCCAATCAACTGCCAACAAGTATTTTTTCAAAGTGCCCTTTTCAAACAGTTTTGGATGGCTCCCCAGATATAGCCTGGCTCCACCAGCTGAGATTAGTCTGGAAACCCTGATCACATTAGACTGCAAACACTTCCCAACAGAGCGTGGCCAGACCTATTCACAAAGTGAATATGGTCTGATTCACCAGGCTTCCTCAGATGGACCTGTGACTAACAAGCCATCTGGCGTGTAAGGTCATTTTGCAGGCAAAAGGCACAACAGGGACCTTTAGTACTGGGGCAGGATGGATGGTCCAGGGAAATGATAGCCTACATTAATAGAAGGCCAAACTCAAAGTCAGCTAAGGCTAAGGTCAGGCGAGAAGTGAATACAAGTGGCAGGCAGACTCAAAACTCAAAACGGACTTGTCGAACTTGCATTGAGAAAATGGAAACACACAGACTATGTACGCATAAGATGATTAGAATGGGAAACATGGGAGACAATTAACAAGGAGACATGTTTGGGACAGGAATGCATAGAAACAGGTGGAATAATGAGACGTTCAATCAAGAAACTAGGACTTGAAACAAGGTTAAGGAGCAGTGACACTGAGCAGAAAAGGAGACAGAGTGGACGGAACTTTCAAAGACGTTAACTACGTTTAATGTGTTTGGCAAGTGTTGCTCAGTGACGTGTAGCCACACATTTGGAAACTTGGTGTTTTATAAGTATACTATTATTATTATTATTATTATTACTACTATATTATTATATAGTATTTGTCATCAAGTTCATTGAACGTAAATGTTAAAACCACCCTGAACACACAGACTGATCAGAGTCCAGTGAGGCATGGTTGTGACGCCATACTACAAACACATATTAAAGCCTTGGTGCTCTAATAACCTGACATAAATGTAATGTCTAGGGCCGCTTACCTCGTATGGTGGCCTGGCCTTACCTATGAAGTGGTATGATATGTAGCCACTTGCCTCTACACTCCTAAAAACCTCTCTTTAATGGTCAGCGCACAGGAAAATGGTCTTAAACTTTTTTCTTATTTATTTGTATGAATCTGATAGAGTAAATTATAAAAAGACTCAAGAGCAAATGCAAAGCCAAGCTTCTAGTTACCCTAAAGGTAAGATGACCTTTCTTATGTTTCTATGCATCAGCTTTTATACATGAAGGCGTTGCTAAAAAATGTCTTACTGCCATTGGTTATGTTGTGTTTGTTTCATGTTCAATATGGTCATGCTCCAGGAAAAACAATGGAATGCCCCATTAGGACTATATCTGATTATAAATCCCTAATTCTACATATATCATCACCTAATGTTGTGTTTGGTCTTTGTAGCAACATATACGTCTTGTTAACCTGAGCTCATCGATTAATTTCTTTTAAGTAAAAATCTGTAATTTGTGATTTATTTTGACTACAACAAATACAATATGAAACATACTGTTTAGCGCAAACCTATTTCGTGTCAAAGTTTAACAAGGACATGGTTCTAAACCCATTTAATATTTTTAAATAGTGGCACTGGCACAATTTAACTTCTGCTTTCTTCATCAGAACTGACTAGTATGATTTTAGAAGTACATAGGCCCAAGATATGGCAGCAGTTTTGACATTATTTTTTCAAGACTTACAGCTATTTCAAAAAGACCAATGCAATCTTTATTTAGTAAAACTAATCCATTACAATATATTTTCTAAATTTACAGTACTATTTATTAGATAATTATGTTTATGTATTAATTAGATAATAGTAATTATTCAAATAGTTACAAGTATCTATTTATGTTTAGACTATTCCTTACTTATTTATTTGTTAGTATCTATAGCATTGTAACTAATAAAAAATTGCTGATGAATCAACTGCTAGTTTGATTAGACTAATGCTACAAAGATAGGACCCAATTGTATGGCATATACCGTAGGCAGAACTTTGGATTCACGCAATTTTTTATATTACATGCAAATCTACCATGAACAGAAACAGAACACAAAGAAAGAGTCGGGTCGCGGGGGCAGCAGCTCCAGCAGGGGACCCCAAACCTCCCTTTCCCGAGCTACATTAGCAAGCTCTGACTGGGGGATCCCGAGGCGTTCCCAGGCCAGAGTGGAGATATAATCTCTCCACCTGGTCCTGGGTCTTCCCTGAGGCCTCCTCCCGGCTGGACGTGACTGGAACACCTCCCAAGGGAGGCGCCCATGGACTAGAACAAGACTAATACAGGGGCAGGATGGTCTAGTGGTCTGGGTGTTTGGCTCCCAGCCGGAAGGTTGTGGGTTTGAAACCTAGTGTTGACCTACCTGTAAGCATCCTTGAGCAAGATGCCCAACCCCCTAACTGCTTCCGGTTCTTGGTCACACCTTGCATGGCAGCAATCACCATCGGTGTGTGAATGGGTGAATGTTAGGCAAAATACTGTAAAGCACTTTGGATAAAAGCACTATATAAATGCAGTCCATTTACTAATAGAGAAGGAACACGATGGAAACATTTTGAATACTGTAGCTTCTTGCATCAATTTCAGTGTTACTATTAACTACTCATGGGATACTAGTAGGCCTATTATTTATTAGTTACTAGTAAAGCTTCTACATTAATATCTAGTCCATATTTTCTGGTATTCATTAGGTTTTGGTTTAGATTTTCATTAGGTAATGTTGCTATGTGAATCCACTCTGTTTGGAATCAGTAGTGGATATTTTATAGGCTACATAATTGTCGTCATTAATTAGGCTACTATTAAATACTAGTAGCAAATGTTACATTCATTGGCATCGTATTTAACATGAAATGTATGCCATGCCATTCTGAAATAAAATGAAGTGTAAAATTGTAATGTTTACTGTACAGTGACACACAATTTACAACATATCCAATTTAGCTGCAGATTAAGTAACTTGTATAATGTATATCATCATCTACAATACATCTGCAGTAGACTTACAGCTGAAACACAACAATCTACACAGCATTAAAGCACAAACAATAAGACAATTTGAAATGAATAGTGCGTTTTGGAGCCCTATGTTGGAGCGGGGACACTGAAAACATGCAAAGGCAGTAGCTCTCCAGTGAGACTAAGAGAGAGAGAGCGTGATAATGCGAGCATAAAGCGGTACTATATCTGAGAGGCAAAGCTTACGGCCCGTGGAAATAAAGAAGGTACCAGTGCTGACTTGTACGCGGTCGATGTAGCCTGGCTGTAAACGTTACGCCGTCCTGAATGCAGCCATACGAGCAAGTGGCACATACGTCACGATACAGGAAGTAAACAAATATATGAGCTCTGCAGTTTTTGCAGAAGACAGCACTGAGACAGCCTCCCACACTTTTGGTATTTTCCAGGTCTATCATTTTACGATACATTTTAAACTGTTTAAATTATTTTATACAAGTCTAATGATTTCTTAGGACGTAGGCTACAGGAAAAAACGTATACCGGTGTGAGGAAAACGCACATCCAACAATCTCCGGTTGTTACTGCAGTCAAATATACCGTACATTATACATATTTTACAAATTTGAATGTAGCCTAGATATATTAAAAAGCGTTAATCAATAGTACGGCAGGGCAATCGAACTAATATCAACGTAAATGCGTTTACTTGCTTGCAAGGGGTGTCGTGTTTTTAAATTGTTTAATTGTACCGTACCTTTATTTGGACCATGATTTGTAAACATACCGTTATATCATATAAATCTAATCGGGCATAATCACATTGCCGCCCTTTTCAGGTGTACCGTAGCTATCTGAAATGATAAGCCTAATATCCATATCTTAACTCAAAGCTGTGACCATATTATTAGACGTAAGTAAAGTTCTACCCTGCTTTAATGTCAATGTTTTCTTAAGGGGCTTCAAAGGGGGACAAACCTGACAGTGGCAGGCTGCCACGGGGCAATGGCAGATGTCTGGGGTCAGAGAAGCTTGCTAGGCTTTGGTGTTCTGGTAGCCTGGCTTGTGCTGTTCCATCTCCTGGTGAACATCTGGCTGCTGTGTGCTTTCACCAGCCTGCTTCTGGTGTTGGGGGGTTGGCTGGGCTCACAGGTTTTGTTGGAGTCCAATGGCGTGGTTCACTTGGAGAGGTTCTTCACGCTTGAGCAGGTGAATAAACCTTACACACTTTGTTACATTGTTAGACTTTGTAATACAGCTTCAGGTAGATTACAATAACTCTAGTAATGTCTAAAAATGCTTTGCAATGACCAAACATATTTACTTATTGTTACTTTAAATTATTGTCTAAATGTACCCATTGTGTTTTTTATTTTTATTGTGACATTTGTGACAATAATGATTTTATTGGAAATGCAACATTTGATTAAGTTAAAAATACAAATTTCAAGAACACTTGCTAACTTCGAGCTAAAATCAAAACTAACGTCCTCAGAAGCTCCGCCCCACACATTGAAAAAGCACTGTGAAGCTAAGGGCACTATTGTTGTGAGCAGTGTTTTCCACTTTATGTTCCTGTTTATGAAGCCAGAGCTTTGTAGAAGTACCAGATATTTTTTGTATTATCTTACAATTAGCTTACAATTAGCTTACAAGTGTATTTTCTTACAATTATCTTACAAGTGTATTAGCTTACAAGTGTATTATCTTACAATTAGCTTACAAGTGTATTAGCTTACAATTAGCTTGCAATAGCTGACTATGTCTTTTTAATATTCCCTTTGTCCTCATCTGTCAGTATTTAATAATAACTAACACATTTTAGTTATTTATTACATTTATGTTAATTTTAGATCCCACCTTCTGTGGAGGATGAGAAGCAGCTGGACCAAGAGATCCAGAACACAGTGAGCAAGATCATCAGAGACTTCGTCTCCTCCTGGTACTCCACCGTGTCCAAAGAGAGGGGCTTTGAGACGGAGGTGCAGGACGCCATGGTCTCCATGGCTATGGAGCTAAAGATGCGCGCTCAACGGGTGGACAGGAAGGTACATCATTCCTGTGTGTCCGCACTGCTCTGCTCAGCTAGCTAGCTACGGTCTTTCCTGTGAGTTACGTGTGGAGTGGCACAGCGGGGAGACAGGTACGTAAAATGCTAAATGGACTGCTTTTATATAGCGCTTTTACCCAAAACGCTTTACAGTATTTTGCCTGACATTCATCCATTCACACACCGATGGTGATTGCTGCCACGCAAGGTGCGACCAACCACCGGGAGCATTTAGAGGGTTAGGCATCTTGCGCAAGGATGCTTACAGGTAGGTCAACAACAGGGTTCAAACCCACAACCTTCCGGCTGGGAGCCCAACACCCAGAACACTAGACCATCCTGCCCCACAGGTGATCCAGAAGTCGCTGGTTCGAACCACACTAACTTCTCACGTGTTGAGGTGTCCTTGAAAAAAAGGCCTAACCTGCTCCCTGTGGTCAGATGGCAACATGCATGGCAGCCATCAACATCGGTGTATGAATGTGTGTGTGTGAATAGGTGAATGTGAGGCAACACTGTAGAGAGCTTTGAGGACGGAACAACATAATATGAATGCAGTCCATTTACCATTCTTGTTTAGCTGTGTTCATTTGACCTCTAGGCGATAGGCTGTGTGTTCAAGTCCTGACACGGGCCACCAAGATGCCCACACACCACGCACTTGCTCCCCCGTGTCATTTTGGACAGACCTTTCTTGTTCAAGAACGACATTTAGTGTTTGTTTTGGCCCTGATGAAGGCTTACATGGCTGAAACGTGTAGGTGTGTTTTTATTGTTACAGTCACTGTTAAGTAGGGCTGCCCAGAATACCATTTTACAGGTTTCGAATACTTGATGTTATTTCCGAACGAGTATTCGAATACTCTTTCTCAAAAACATCATTAAAAACAACTATAATTAAGTATAACAGAAATAATCTTTGATTCCTCCTGTATTACCCAATAAGAGTGTGCGTTGAATGAATAGCCTCGCTCTCTTCTTACAAACAGAGCCAATTGCAATCAGTTGTGTTGATGACACAGTGTAGGGC